>PITA01002934.1:0-149154 GCA_004023965.1 Spilogale gracilis
CCTCATCTGCCCCTTAGAGACATTTATTCCTGGTTGAAATTCAGTCTCAGAGCCAATGTTTCCAACCCAGTGAATGAAACTGTCTTGCCAAAGCTATTGGGAGTGTGTTTTGTTTTGTTTTGTTTTAACAAATTCTACCCTTTAATCTGAATGAAAATAAAATAGAGGCTCTGCTAAAACATCTTCAAGTAGAGCTCATCATCTCATTAAGAGAGAATCTTGCTAAGCCCTCTGCTCTAACAGTTCTCTGTCATGGGCTGCAAGCTGGTAAATGGTGTTGCAAAAATGCTCAATCAAATGGTGGTTCTGGCTGTGAGGTCTTTGCAGGAGGAGAGGAGAGAGGAGAAGGACCTTCCCATTGGCTTCATATCACTGACATCTTCCCTACCCTGGGCTGAAGACGTGGGCCTAAGGTAACACCGTTCCCCCACCTCCCCGTCTGCTCTTTTCGCCCATTTACCACCTTGCTCTCTTGTCTTGGTTTCCCTTACTATTTCTCATAGATGCAGTGAAGTCTGGGCCCCAGAGCCCTTTGAAGGGGGCTACTTGACCTTTGAAAAAGATGGCACTGATCACATTCACGCGCAGGATCTCAGTCTGAGTTCTCATCTTCACAACTGAAAGGACACAGCAGCTTATAAAACCAACCCATCTTTTCTTCCTTTTGCACGCTCACAGTGGTAGTTAAAGTCTCTGTCGTGATGCTTTCTGAAATGGGAAGGAAATAGGAAATTAGTATCCCGAAACTGAATTAGAACCTCGGACAAGCTGCTGGTGTGTGGATGAGTCACCGAAGGATCTGGGAGCTATTTGCCATCTATCAACGCAGGCGCTTAGAATGGAAATCAGCGAAAAACAAATGACTCAGTTTTCCTTTCTAGAAAATGCTCACTTCCAGAGGCCTGAATTCCCTGTTTAAATAAAAGGGATAAAACCATGACCAGCCGATGGCAATCCAGATCCAAGTTAAGGACAATTTCCTGCATTGGTGTCAGTTGAAGAGGGGATGCTTCCCAATCCCAAATGCACTGGTAACTTTTTGCAGAAGCTTATGACATTCTGTACCGGGAAGAGGAGATGCAAGTCAAAGGAAGGGTCAACGATGTATTTATTTCCTGCTTTGTCAGAGACTCATGTGGTTGGAAAGAATGAGGAGGCATGTGTTTCCGTCCCAACTTTTCTATTTACACGCTATGTGACCTTGGCAGGCCATGCAACCTTTCTGAGAGCATTTTCTCATCCGTGAAATGAGAATGATATTGGCATCACAGAGCAGCTGTGGAGGGTAAGTGAGTTAGTATACCTGAGTCAGGCACATTTTTAAGCCCTATAAAAATGTAAAGTATCTTTGCAGTCGTGAAGGTATTTGGAGGGATGGCAGTGGTCAGTGGGTCACAGAAATGAGACGAGAATTGAGAGTACACTATGATGGCTTTGAGGGAGATGGTAAACGTTTGAAAAGACATCCCCATTATGACAGGTGTATTTTCCTACATATGAAGATGGGCTTCCATTATAAAAGCTCAATCATGTCCATCGTCAATTTCAAAATCTTAGGTAGCCAATGTGTCATCAGTAGCCCTTTCCAATGAAGTAATAATAGCTGCCACTTAATACTCCCTTTAGACCCAGCACAGTGAGAAGCTCTTTTTTTGGATTATCTCACCTAATCACAGCCCTGTGAGGTAGGAGTTCTCAACAACCACTCTCGTTGACAGCCCTGTACATTGAGTATTATGAATCCCACTTTACAGATGATAAAACTCATCAAAATTAAACTTCTACAAACTTTCCCATAGCCATACACTATTTTTTAAAAGATTTTATTTATTTATTTGACAGAGAGAGAGAGATCACAGGCAGGGAGAGAGGCAGGCAGAGAGAGAGGAGGAAGCAGGCTCCCCGCTGAGCAGAGAGCCCGATGCGGGCCTCGATCCCAGGATCCTGAGATCATGACCTGAGCCAAAAGCAGAGGCTTTAACCCACTGAGCCACCCAGGTGCCCTCCATGGTCATATACTATTAGGCAGAGGAACAGAGTTTCCAACCCAACTGTGTTTGACTCAGAGGCTTCACCTTGGCTTAACCACCAATGTCCTGAAGGGAGTGGAAGCAACACTGTTTTCCACTGAATTGGGAGAGAATTCCTATCTCTGTGACAAGCTGGCCTTGACTTAAGTTCCTGTCTTTGAAATGGATGTGTGATGATGAGAGTAGTGTAAACACACACACGCATCCACACACGCACACCTCCCTCACACCTGGCCCCTGTCCACCATGACTCGGTAAGGAGCGGGGGTATAACTAAGGAGAAGTGGACACTCCAGTGAAGAGTCGGAGAGTTTAGGCTCTTCCTCCTGCCTTATACTGACTAGCTATGTGTCTGTGAGGAAGGAATTTAAACTCTGAGCCTTCATGTGTTCCATGAGTGGAGTCCTACTGTGTATTCAGCCCCCCTCACCACACATTGGGAGCCTTGCGTGGGATGAAACATGAAGACATTGATAGACACTGAGGAAAAGGGAGGGCTTTATTAAGAATCTCTTCAACTGGAAAGAGGTTGGAAGGAGGTTTGGTAAGTAGTACAGAAAAAGAAAAATACCCATTAACCCCCTGCCTGTAATAGTCACTCTTCTCATGATGTATTTGCTCATCTAAAGATGTCTTTCAAAGCACAGTGTACCTACTGGTAGGACACGAGATTATTTTCAGAGGTGTGTGAAAAATGTATTTGAATAATTCTATGCTCTCAAGTACTCTGGAAAAATATACAAAACCTGTGATTTCCCTGATTGTCATGGAGGATTCAGCTAAGCATGAAAAATGAGTCTCTTTAAAGTCGACTAAGTACTATCAAGCACAGATGTCACCGGGATCTGGCCAACATGGTCAACATAGAAGGCAAGTGCCTTTAGGAAGCACTGATAAGGCTTGCTGTGTTTGGAAACAGACTTCTCTTGGAGGAGTTTCTCCCAGTTCTCTCTGCTTGATCTCTATTGATCTCTTCATATGTTCACCAGCCATCATTGCAACAGTAACGAGACCCCTGGACATTCTTCCCGGAGCTCAATTCACGCCCACCTCTCCTGCTCCCGCCCAATGCCCTCCATACAGAAGGAAATTCGAGCCGTAGGGCTGCTTTATTTCTTCTCTAAGAAATAGGCTTTTTACCCTGCATTATCAAGGGGATCCAAACCCAGGTGTACCTTCTACACAGAGCATGAGTCGAGTTTAAAAATGTAGTTTTGATACCTCAAAGTCCTGATTCAACATGTTTGAGAAAGAAAGCCCAACTGCTGTGGAAAAGGTTTATAACAACCCTGCTGGGATTGATTCCTCAGTTTAGGCCCTGAGTGTTTGCCATTCTCTAGCTTCAATTTAGCTGCTAGAGGTTGGAAGTTAGTGATAACTATCTTACTACAAGGTTTGCTTTGCCTTTGATGACAGGATTTTCACTTAATATGGCTTCCCCAGGCCTTGTTGAGAAACCTGTATTGACCTGATATGGCCTCTTAAAAAGGCAACACAGGTTTCTGTGTTAAGGAACCTTGGTGGACCATGTCCCATCTTTCTCCAGATATAACCTAATTATTTAAACAGTGGCTGAGAGAAAAACAAAGAAACATCATTTATTAAGAAAAAAAAAAAACTTCATGCATTTTCTAGAGGAGCTCCTGGTTTCGTGCAGACATTTTTCTCTCATTATCTTAACAGCAACATCCAGATTTTTAAGACCTGGGGAGGTCTAGGGATTCACCAGCAGCCCGCAGCTAAGGGGGCAGATGTGAGATCCGAGCCCAGTTCTGCCGGGCTGCAAAGACCATGCCATTACACCATGCCATAGTACTCACACTCAACTCTTTACTGAGTGACATTAAGGTATGGCGGTTTTAAAGAATTTAATTTCATTAAGGAGTAAAGAGAATCAGAATTTGATGAAGCTGTGGGAACGGATTCCACTTACGTGCACACCATTCACAGGGTCTCCGGCATAGTTGCTAAGTGGGGGCTGATTCGTCCCCAGGGCGGCCATGGCTCCCTGTGTTCATCAAAACCCCAGAGCAGCATCCCCACAGGGGCTGAGCGGAGGGGAGTCCAGGCCAGTAACAAAGACTGACATACCTCTTCCCTTTCCTCCTTACCCTGCCCAAAGGTGTAAGAAGAGAAGGAAGCAGAGGGCCGGGGGTGCTATAAGTCATTGAGGAGGGGAGCGATGGGGCACTGTCTGAAGGGAGAGATTTCCTCACCCAAGAGATGCTTTTTTTCCCCTCTGACAAATTTAGTTGAAGGAATCCGGCGACAAACCACAAGATTTCTTTGTGGGGCTGAGCAAGCAGGATCCATGTGAAGTATTTTCCCACGCTGCTTCTGCCACCTCACAGACTATTGCCTGAGTAATTTCCATTTCCTTCCCCCCCCCCCCATGTTCAAGGTCAAACAGTAACTGCAAGAGTATGTTGCCTTTGCTCATTGCCGGGTTTACCACTTAGCAGGTGAATGGACGTGAGCGCCTCCAGACCATTCGCCGGTGGCAGGGTTGCCCGGGAGGCAGGCTCTGCACCTGCCGTGGAAAGTTAGGCAGATGAGGGTGGCCCCAGTCTGCAGAGAATGCCATTGCCCACCTCCTGATGGCGAATTCCCGAGGGCGGGAATTAGTTCTGAATTAGTCCAGGTCCCTGGTTTCGAAAATTATTTTTGGCCCGCAAATGGCTCTTTTCCTCTGTTCTCTGAGTTTGTCATTTGGTTCTGCGACTTGCCTCTAGCCAGAGTCCTTTGGAATGCATGGCTCCTTCAGCTGCGGCAAGGGTGTCCTGAGGTTGCCCAGCGGCAGGCCTGGCCTGGGGCGGGGGCGGGAGGGGGGGTAAGGAGGTTACTCTGCTGGAGGCTCAAAACTCCACAATAGCCCATTTGGTAACAGCCAAGACTAATGGTCCACTGTGAAACACTCGCCAGCCTCCCCCAAACTCTGTTATCTGCTAAGTATTTTGCACTTAATACTCAGAAAATGTAAAATCTCTGGGCTCTGGTGAGTTTTCTGAATATCAAGTCAGCAAAACTCTAAGCAGTTTTGAAGCAAGTGTATAAAATGTGCTTGGAATAGCAAGTTGCGTCCTTGCTTTTGGTAACAGCTTAGTTGTATTTTCTGCTAGAGCGGTGTTCACGCTGGGGTATATGTGCTACTCCTCTCCCTTACCTCCCAAAGTCCACAAAGCCTTTCCAGAGGTACCAGGCAAGGGAGTTTTCACAGATGCATTGCTAGACCTTTAATTTCCATATAAATAACTTCCCCAAAGTCATCTGCCTTTGGAGGTGAGGTGCCTGGGGGCCTGAAGACCCTTCTTGCAGTCTAAAGAAGGAGAAAAAAGTGGAACTCCAGAGATGTGAGCTGGGCTGGGTATCCAGGAAAGAGAGAAATACAGGGAAACCTACAGGCGGCTTTGTGGGGTGCAGCATAGGTGAGGTGGAAGATGAGATCCAGAAACCAGGACCTTGTCCTCCTTTGAAAACAGCAGACCTTTGAATCAGACCATTTGTCCCGGAGCAGAATTAACTGTAATTGAGGAAAGAATCTCCGCAAAACATTCCTGTTGGTGCTGATTATTGGTTTAAACTGTTAAGCTGAACCAAATAACAACATTCTACCTGTGATTTGCCAACTAATTAGATAAATATAATAGTGGGCGGGTGAGGGGTTGTCTGTGGTGGGAGGGGTGTTATCCACGGCTAATTGGGCTCCCGAGATCCCTACACATGCATCCTCTATAAATTACTCTCCCGTTATATACCCTCCCTACAAGTTGGCATGTGCGTTATGATTTCTAACTCACAGAAGTATTTTCACATTATCTCATTAATCTCTTTGTTCTTCCTCTGCCACAGTGAGGACAGGAGCCCCTAGGGTGAGGTCCCCCGTCTCCCAGCCTCAGCCTTCTGAGTGAACCTCACCTGCACCTCCCAGGCCTTCTTCCCTGCGGTGTTCACGGAATGCACAGAGCCCCTGCCCCTGCCCAAGGCTAATTCCACCCCCTCTCTTCCTGGGGACCCCATCAATCATCCCCTACTCACTGTGGCATCTTTCTTTCAACTGGCTCTTTCCCACATACTAACATGGCCAAAGCTCTCCTGTCTTCAGGGAAACGAAGACCTGATTGACCTGATGTTCCCTCTGGCTACTGTCTACACAGTCAAGCTACGTGCCGGCAGCTACGTGTCGGCATCTGCCTGTTCCTGTCTCACTCTTCAGATCTCTGTTTCTGGGTTCTGCCTCCTTAAAACCATTCTCACAGGGGTCAGGCATCAAAAACAGCGGTCTTTATGCTACCTGCTCTCCTTGAGCCATTTGCAAGTGGGGAACAGTTCCTCCTTTCTGTGGCTTTCAGGACACCCCTCTTTCCAGACTTTCCCGCATCATCTCTAGCTTATCAAGCTCAGGCTCCTTTGCTGAGTTCTGGTCCTTTACCTGCTCATTTTAAAAAAACGATGATTACTAAAGTATGACATGCATACAGAGAAGTGTACAAATCCTAAATTCACAGACTGATTTTCACCAGCGGAACACACGCAAGTAACTGGAGCTCAGATCAAAAGAAAAAGTGTTTCCAGCACCACCACAAATACCCCTTGCATCCCACTCTCCGAAAGCGTAACCACCATCTTGATTTTGAACATTAGAGATGTGTTTTGCCTGTGCTTGAAATTTATATAAATCTGGACTACAAATGATTTGTGTCAGGCTTTTTTTTTTCTCAGCATTGTGGATGGGAGAATTATCCATATTTCTGTAGGTATAGTTAGTTCATGCTTACTTCTATAGGAGCTCTGACAGAGAGGAAACCTCACAATTCATGTATCTGTCCTGTCGTGATTGACACTGGGGGAGTTCCACATTTTGCTATTAGAAGGTGTGCCATGACAAAACACTCAGGTGCCTGCTTCTTAAACAGTGAACTCCCTAGATTTCCATTCTAGATTGTTCCATGTGGTCTCTCCAAACGGCTCTGGAATATTTTGGACACAAAGATTGCTTAGACACAAGAGCAATATCTCTCTCCTCTCATTAAGAAAGAAAGCTTGCGGAAATGTTCCAGGTGAATATGTTTTCAAATAATACTCTTTTCCTACGCTAAAATTCAGTATCCATACACCAATCAAACAATAATAACAACCTGAAGTCCAAAATTCTTACAGCGAAGATTATATTAGTGCCAGCTATGTGCAAGATTCTCAGAGGAGAGATTAAATTACTACAATATAATTTATTTCTTAGTCTGTGGAGCCCACAATTCCATAATGCCACCGAAAACTGCTTAAGTTCTATTAGTTTGGTCTTAATTTCTATTCCACAATAATTAGTGATGAGACCTGGACCTCTTTTATGACACTGTGTAAATAAATGTTCTTAGCAAAGCAAGGGAGAAGATGGGCATGACTTTTTTGCTGCAGTGAGTGACCACGTTAGCACGCCATGTGACAGCTCCAGGCCCCAAAACTCACTAAGGACACCAGGTCAAGTAAGAGTCAAGATTGATTAATACATGAAATCAAACTGCAGAATATTTTAGGTAAAAGCAAAGTTTTGAGGTTACACTCACATCAAGTCTGTAAAGAATTTTTTTTTTTTTGCATTTTGCTATTGCTTAGTAATTCAGAAACTATTTTTATTTTGGTATGATCATTCTCAGAAAAAATATAAATATAAATCTAACAATTAGTACTTCATAGTGATAGATATTAATTTTATACTATCCTGAGGAGGTAGGGAAATGTGCACTACCTCAATTCTCATGATTTCTAACTTTTTCTCCTTCAAAGATATTTTTAAATATAGGACTTTTAGAGATTATTTTTCTGGAGAAATTCCTCTACTTGGTGCCAGCTGGTTTTGAAATATTTGTCATTTCTCTCTGATGATGAACTCTGGTGTTGCTTCCACTTTTAAAAACAAGGGGAAAATGTGTTTACAGTTTCACTTTGAGGCTCTTTAGAGAGACTTCTTGTAACAGGGAATGGTAAATAAATTTTAAATCAAAAGTGGTTCAAAACTGGGAACAAATATCAATATCCCACTTGACTCACTAGCCACCAAAGTGTTTGGAATATCAGGCGAGATCAGTCTCAATGTTTGGATCAATTAGAAAGTGGTTTAGTCCCAACTAATAATGTGTAATGTCTGATGTGTTTTAAACTGGCCACACATCTTCCCACTTGTTCTGCCTTCACCCAGTTTCACATGTTTTAAAACATTGTCAACCTTTTCCTAATAGATACAGGGACTGACAATATTGAATATTTCAGAGTTCTTTTATTTCCTCAAAAGATACTAATGACAGTATAGTTCTTCTCTTCTAAACTTTGTTGCACTTTTGAGTTTTCTATTTGTATGAATATTGCAATCATGTCCCTACCAAGGAACTGTACTCAAATACATTCCAATAGGGCTGCAGATAATTTTTGGGGCCCAATGTCAGTTGGTTCAGGTCAGATCCTCTCCTTGATTAAGATAACTCACAATAGGCAGGAATCTTTCCTTTGCAATTGATAGGAGCCGAATGAGCTAATTTAGGCAAAGGGGGATTTTACTGGAAGAATTGGGGGTAACTTCCATCTAAATTGCCTGAAAGAAGAGCAGGGGAGCAGCTGTGTCCCCAGGACAGCTGGCAACGGGGACAAGGCCGCAGCTGGGACTCAAGCCCTTTGCCTTGGCCTCTCTGTGCATTCCCTTCATTCCCTGCAGATCAGATTTCTCCAGTGGTGGGGTTCTCAGCCTCAGGGCTCTGCTCTGGGTGGAGGCGACCTCACACTCACATGGCTTGCAGAGCAGAAGGCCCCTTGTGAAAAGAAAAAGGCACTCCTTTTCTGGGAGGCAGTCCTCTAGCGGGGCCCAAGGTCCGGTCGGCAGAAGCAAGTCAGAGTTCATCGTGAACTCTGCCCCTCGCCTGGGCGCTTTTGCCAGGAGGACCCACTGAAGCTAGAGCCCCTGCACTGGCTCGAGTTTCTCATAGCTTCCACCATGTGTGTTAGGGGGCTTCCTGGGCTCCCCAAGAAATGCCCCCACCTCCATTTGCCAAATGTCCAACCACTTGTGTCTTCACTTCCTCTTTCTCTGCCTAAGAAGGAGCCAGCAGAGTGGCGGCCTACTTTCCTCAACAAAGGGCTTACGTGAATTAAAGGGGATTATACTTTTAGGGGGGAAACTACCCTTTAATCACCCAGCGAAGGACACAGTGGCTGAACCAGAGGTGCTCTGAGCACCACTTATGTCTGTCGCTGTCCCTCCACAGACAAAGGGCTCTGAGGGATCTCCTGATCGGGTGACCAACAAGCATGGGCTTTGTGAGACAGATTCAACTTTTGCTCTGGAAGAACTGGACCCTGAGGAAAAGGCAAAAGGTAACATGTGCAGTCTCTGGTGTCAAGGGAGGTGTGGAGCAAGGCAACAGGGGAGGGTGTAGGGCAAGGTGGGGTAGGCGTGGGGAAGGTGAGCTCTCGCAGTGGGCTCATTGCCATTTAGCACCGAAGCAAAGGTTAGGTGGCTCTCCGTGAACCTCTTCGACAAGTGCCCTCCACAGGAAAACCTGTTCCTCTGTCCAGAGACGGACCCTTTCCACCTGCAGGCCAGCATGGCCAAGGTATATAGTCTTCTTTTGCCCTTCCTGCACATGAATCCATTGCCCGGCCCTCTCTTCCCCCAATGCCCTGGTTTTGAAACCTGCCAGTCCAGCCCACAAGCCCTTGAGCATCCGTATGGTGCTGGGGGAAGATCCCAAGCCCTGAAGAACAGGCTCAAAGGAAAACAAACTCTCTACGAGCCTCCCGGACCAACCACACCATGTTTCATTGATTCTGTGGGGTACACTGGCTTTCCACATTTTCACATTTCTGACATGGGTATGCAGCTCACAGTCAAGTGACAGTTTAACTAGAGACATCTGTCTCTTTCTTAGTGTGCAAAAACAAAACAGTGCATCTTACAATTTATGGTGTCTTAGATTCAGTAAGCTACAGCAACTTACCTACCAGCACAGACGTTTAACAGGGTTAAACAGACAGGACAGGGTCTTCCTGGGCATTGGAAAAAAATGTTAAGGAAGAAGGGGGCCAAGGAGTAGAGCATCTGAAGGCCTGTGATGGAGTGTCTCGGTCAGGGTTCAGTCAGAGAGAATCTGGAACATCAAAAGTATGAGGCTAGTGACTGCGGAAGAGGACAAGGTATCATGGAGGCAGCAGTTTTAGGATGTAACTTCCACCCCTGGTATTGAGGGAACATAGGAAGGGAAGAACAGGGAACTCTTGGCACTTAGAAACACAGAGCAGATGTTGGTGGAGCCATAACTCGGACCTGTGGGGGAGGGGCTCAGTGAGGCTGCTATTGGGGTCTCCCACCCAGACTCATGAAGAGGGACCCTGACTAGGTTTGGAGCAAAGGGACAACAGCTTAATAATTAGCCCAGAAAAGAGCAAATAGCAAAGGACGTAATCCAACCATGTGCACAGATGGTCAGTCCTTTCTGCTGTGTATTGCTGGGACAGGACTTAGGGAGGCTGCAGAGGGAAGCCAAGTTAGGACCCCCTCAGACATGGGAAATGCCATTGTCCTCAGGCTGCTTTCCTTGTCCAAGCTACTCTGATTTTCAAATTAGTGTTGAAATTATTTGTTGTCCTCAGGAGCCAAGTGCTAACAATAATCAGAGACTCAATCCCTTGCTTCCGATAGCTTCCCTTCCAGAATGAAGATGGACAAAATTTAAGCAAGATTCACTATTAAGTTCATGTATTTTTAAATGAGTTCCTTCAATCAACAAATATTTAATAATCACTAGGCACTATGCCAGGTACTGGGTACCCAAGGGCAAACAAGACAAGCGTGGTCCTTGTCCACATGGTGTACAGTCTTTGAAATGCCGAGGACAATCCGATCTGCAACTGTTTCTTTCTCTCTTTCCCATAAGAAACTAAGATTCTCACTTAGATTCTCACTAAGATTCTCCTCTCAATGGGCTCTTCGCAGCCCTCAAACAATATCCTTGAGGACTTCCCCTGCTGAGATGATTCCATTTCTGTAGCAAGCATGTTGCTGTTACAGAAAATAACCTTATTTTCAAAGATAGGGTTGGGCTCAGAGGCCCACACCACCTCTGCTCCCCTTCCCTGGTGTTGGCCAGTGTCCCCTGTTCAGGGACTCGGTCTTCCCCGGAGTGTGGGAAGTCCCTCCGGAGGGGGAACGCGTTGCCAGCCTCTCTGTGGTGAGATAGGACCGCTCTGGCTGAGAAGCGTGGCTGGGGGAAGCTCCCAGGACCAGCCCTGGTCTGGGCTGGCATTCTCTTGCCACCATTCTGCTGGCCTGCGTTTTGAGATCTCTGTCTGGCGCGCCTCCACGGCCACCTTGCTCCGGGGAAGACCAGGATGTCTGAGTAAAGATGGAGACATCTTCCACAGCCCCCGGCAGCTCTGAGAGGGGTCCGTGGCTCCTTCCCTAAGCTTTTGGTTCTTCTGGAAGGTTTTGCCTCCACAAAATGGTAACTCTCAAGAACGTACAACACACCTAACCCATAACTCCACTCCTAGCTTTTTTAACTTCTCAAATTTCCATGGTTTGGGGGGCTCACTGTTGTGAACAAGGGCAAAACAAATACCCCATTTCCCCATTCTTCTTCTCCCCATCCCGGGGGGCATAAGATGAAAATCTTTGGATCTCTGCCTTCCTCCTCCCTTTTTGTTTTCTTCCTTCATTAACATTTACCAAGTGTTATTAAGGGTCTGGCACCGAACTGTCACCTCGGGTCCATGAGAGAGCTACCGCTGGTGTCCCCTGGGGGACTGATGAAGTCAGTGAGGCTTCAGTGACAGTTCGTGACCGGTGGGGCTGGCAGACATGGCCATTACCCCACCCTGAGGGCGTGGAGACAGCAAAGACGGACTGACTGTGTAATTTATCATTCAAACCAGGACTATTTCAAAAGTGCAAAGAGGTATTAGGAACAACGGCATCGGGGCAAAACACGTCATCCAACACTTGGCCTGGCGAACGGGGTTGTACAGTCGTCCCTGACATGCAGGACAGACTGCTGGGCTAGACGCAGCCCCCACTCCCGGGAAACTGGGAACCAGGTGGGAGCTCAGTCATGGAGTAGAAGGAAGCACGGCGTGGAGGTGAGGATGAGCTCCAGGAGCTCAGAAGAGAAACGGGGTTTGGGGAGCCTGGGAGAAGACTTCTCAAGGAGTGTGGCATAGGACACGCACTTCCAGTGGCAAGAGCTCTCCCCATCACCCTCGACAAATCCACTCTGCCGTATCTGCTGTGGGCCCGGCCCTGTGCCTGGGAGGGCTTACAACCATGATTCCGTGTGCCTCCTTTCCCTGAAGGCTCACAGCGTCGGGCCTCCCTGGTGTCATCCCCTTGTCCCAGCTTCCATGTTAGAGCAGGATATCTTGGGAGGCCTGAGGACTCATGAGAGGAGGGGCCGTGTTATGTCCTGGGCACCTGGTTCAGCCGCCGGCTCTGATCCTGGGCCCAGCACTAGGAGAGGAGAAGCGGGCAGGGTGCAGGGAGGCTGGGCAGCCGGGGCTAGCGTACCCAGGTTCGGGGTCTGTGGTCATCAAGGCAGGAATTCTCGCTGGTTTGTGGGTGCATAAGGGAGAATGAAACAGCTCCTTTTAAGCCTTAGCTATCCACCTTTAAATTGAAAACAGACGAGGAGGGAAGGAAATCTAGCTGCCCGAGATTTAAAACAACAAGCACAATGCTGCCCTTCCCAGCAACTCCTCCTCCCCCATGTAGATTGAGTGGTAAAGAGGGGGAGGGGAAGAGAGAGAGAGAGAGAGAGAGAGAGAGAGAGAGAGAGAGAGAGAACAAGGAAATACCAGTTTGGGGGGAAAAAAATTCCATCGGCCCCTTCTGAGCCTTGGCTGGGCTTAATTAAAGTTACAGACATGTTTAAAGGGAAAGGGTGGGGGGAGTCAGAGCCGCCCTGAAAACATGTTTTTAATTACGCTGTGGAATTTCTCCCTGGGGTATGCCTGTGCACAGTGGAGCATCAAGGAGGAGGATGCCGCTTTGGGGTGGGGCTAGAGAGCCCCAGTGGGACTGGGGCCACAGGGAGAGGTTGTGAGGACCTGCCTGGCTGGAGAGGAAAAGCCAGTGGTCTTTGTGCGGGAGGGAGCGTGAAATGCAGCCCCTCCAAAACAAACCCTTGCAGAGTTAGAACAATAACACTGACCTCTCAACAAACGTTTGTCCAAGATTACCAAGACTACCCATGCCAGTGGGTCTCAGCCCCAGCTGCACAGTGGAATTACCTGGGAAGTGTTAGAAACAAACAAAGAGCAGCCTGATGTCCCAGGCTCAGAGAATCCTGGGTAGCTGATGTGGGGCAGGGCCTGAGCTCCCCGAACCTGATTCCAGCCAGCAGCCACCCGGGAGCTGTCTTCAGAGAAGATGGTCAAGAGAGAAACAGGGACTCAGTGCAGAAAATAGCAGCCCTGACCTGAGATGCTGGGAAGGTGAACACCTGAAAGGTGCCACTTGTCCTAGGCCTGCTGAAGAATGAAGGAGGGAAGGAGAATTCTGATCTGGTCTGCCACTGAGGGGGCTTTAATCACAATGCCTCGCAAAGACCAGATAATTCAAAAATACAAGAACGAATGAGTGAATAGAAGAGAAAGTATGTGATGAACATGACAAAGAAGGTGGGGGTGCGCCAGCTTGGGTTCAGGTGTTTTACCCGTGGGACAGAGAGGCCCCGCTGGCCGATCCCACCCTACCCTGGTCCAAGCCCCACGAACAGGTGGAACAGGGTGCGGTGGGTGGTCAATGTCTCAGGAAGTCCTATGTTTCCAAACTGGCAAATAAGCAGTTCTGAATCCAGAAAGGGAGAAGGGGGGAAACCTGAATGCGAGTGGGGGGCAGGTCATTTTAAATGATATCCCCTTGCTCTTCAGCCTGTAGGGTGTGTTGTGACCTACAGCGTCCCTGCGGTCTTTGTGGGAAGTGTGGGTCAGAAATAAAGGGCTTGTGTTTATTGAATGTTACCTCGTGCCAGATTCTGCCCTGGGTGGTACTTCCGGTACCAGCCCCCATTTTACAGATGAGGTCTTGAGGCTTGGAGTGACTGGATGCGGCTATCCAAGGTTAGACAGCTGATAGGGAGCAGAGCTGGATAAAATCCACAGGATGGACACATTCGACCCTTAGGGGATACTGAAGGACAAAATAGTCTCATTTCACAGATAGGAGAACTGAGCCTGGGTGATGAAACAAGCCCTAAAGGGATTCTTAACGCAGATCTTCCCATACCCAAATGTCTGACATACCAGACTACTTTCAGACACACTGTTACATGGAAGGAAATGGACTGACTTGGGAGAAAGCCAAGGTTGCACACAATTGTCTTAAGGGGAAGAATCAGGTGTGTGGAATCTGGACGGGTGGCCTCACTTCCTCAATGAAGACAGCACGAACAACTTCCGGTTTCATCCCTCGTTTCTATCCCTCACCCTGTGATCTTGCCAGACTTGTTCCCTGATCTTACTCATGGACAGAAGGACTTGGGATGTTAAATCTACAAAGTGTCGGTGACCTGAGTGTTACCTCCAGCTTCCCAAGGAGCCTCCTGCACCTCTAAATGAGCCTACTTGACAAAGGCTCTCTCATTCCACATTTATGGGGCACCTGCTATGAAGTTGGCCATGTGTCGGGTGCTAGAATCACAGCAGTGACAAAGAGAGATGTGGTCCCTGCCCTCAGGCAGCTCTCCACCAGTGAGGATTCCATTCTCATGAAGGAGTAATGACCCTGATTTACGATGAATGATAAGGCAAGGGAAGTGCAGGGTCCTGTGGGAACAGCTGTGCTGGTCTAGTAAGGGCGAGAGTGTCAACAGTGAGATAGGGTCCCTGGGGAAGAGACTCAGCCCCTCCTCCTCCTTTGGTTTGCTGGCCCCCGGGATCGGCCAGCATTCCAGGGCTATCAAATGTGCTTGGGGTCAGTCTCTGAAACACTGGATGGGATTGTTCCATATTGATGTTTTGCCATCTTGTAGGAGCTTGTGTAGGGAGAGCCCTGGAAAATGAGTATTTTAAAGAAAATCTACATCATGTATAATATATAATAATATTTTGGTGTGTTTCCTCTAGCATATCTTCCCTAGAGTTATTTTGAATAAAACGTTGAGTAAAAAGTTACAGCTGCCTGATCACCAGCTGCCCTAAACATTTTTTTGTTTTTTCTTCAGTGCATTATTTCCCCCCCCACCCCCTACCGCCACTTTATGTTACAATTTGCAATAATTCTGTAGCCAGCAGACCTTACTGTCAGGAAAGGAATAGACATTTACTGAATACCTACTATGGAGTCTACCACTTTGCTGAGCATTTCTGACATTTCTTTGAAAGGAATGACAAATGGTTTAAGATCATGCAAATGGCCCATAGCTCATCCATGTATACTTAAGTCTCTATCTTAGCCAGCAGCACAAGTTCTCCTTCAGATCTCAGGAGCTTCCTTCCTACAGTCTCTGGAGTGGGGTTGGGTGGAAGAGCTATTGCATTCCCCAAATCACATCCCCTCCTTCCCTCCCTCCCTCGCAACCATCCCACACCTACAGCCCACGCCCTTACATGCAATGCCACGGAATGTGGCTGCAACAACCAACTGTTTCTTCCTTTGGAGTCAAGAGTCCTTAAAACTCTAAAGTTGAACCTAAATTTAAATACTGGCTTTCTTTTCTTTTTTTTTTCTTAAAGATTTTATTTATTTATTTGACAGAGAGAAACACAGTTAGAGAGGGAACACAAGCAGAGGGACTGAAAGAAGGAGAAGCATTCTTCCCGCCAAGCAGGAATCCTGATGTGGGGCTCGATCCTGGTCTCCAGGATCATGACCTGAGCCGAAAGCAGTTGCTTAACCAACTGAGCCACCCAGGCACCCCTAAATACTGGCTTTCAACTGTAGGTTGTTATCTGCAGGCTCTGCCAGTATTGTAAAAACTGACAGAAGTATGCCCTGGTTACTTCCTTTAAGCAACAAGAAACTGTGGAAGGAAAGATGTTGGTAAACCCAGATTTTTGTTGACTTTGCTACAGATCACAGCTTCAGGGTCCTTGCCTCATTCATTCAGTGACCACTTATGCAAGGTCTAGTGTGCACTAGAAGAAGGCAGGGCAGTGGGGAAGGGCAGAAAGCACACATGAGACACTTGAGAGCTGGTGGGGCCCTACAGACCAGAACTCAGCTACATCTGAGAAGCACTGAAGCATCCATCTTGGTCCTTGATGAAAGTCCTGTGTTAATGCAGTTTCCGGAAATAGAGGCAGAGTAGAACTCAAATGGACACAAAATCTTGTGAGTCTAATATATCAGGGTAGGGGTAGTGAAGGAAAGGAGACAAGAGCAGGAAGTCTGGGGCACTTGGGTGGCTCAGTCAGTTAAGTATCTGACTCTTGATTTAGGCGCAGGTCATGATCTCAGGGTCGTGAGCTCAAGCCCCGTATCAGGACATGGATCCTGCTTACGATTCTCTTAGATTCTCTCTCTCTCTCTCTGTCCCCTCCCTCCCCCTCACCCCCCCCCCCCCGCACTCTCTCCCTCTACAAAAGAAAGAGAGAGCGGCGCCTGGGTGGCTCAGTTGGTTAAGCAACTGCCTTCGGCTCAGGTCATGATCCTGGAGACCCAGGATCGAGTCTCACATTGGGCTCCCTGCCTGGTGGGAGGCCTGCTTCTCCCTTTCTCACTCCCCCTGCTTGTGTTCCCTCTCTGGCTGTGTTTCTCCTGTCAAATAAATAAATAAAAATCTTTAAAAAGAGAGAGAGAGAGAAGAAAGTCCTGTAGGAAATGTACCATAACCAAGCCCTATTGCACAGACACACGCTGAGCTGTGAGTCCACTGTGGGTGTGTCTCCTGTAATTTCTTAGCATCACTGGTCTTTCTTTTTGTCTTATTTTTGCAGATCCGCTTTGTGGTAGAACTCGCGTGGCCTTTATCTTTATTTCTGATCTTGATTTGGCTAAGGAATATCAACCCACTCTACAGCCAACATGAATGTAAGCATGAAGTGGGGAATCCTGGCAAACCTTTCATTTAGAGAGATCTTGGGGGTTCGGGGTATCTGGACTGGATCTACTTATCACGAGTTTATGCCTCACTGTGGCACTTATCATGCCTCCAGTGCAAAAACAGGTTCATCGGCATGATACAAATGAACTTCTTACATCTTGGCAAATACTTGTGTGTAGTTACTGAAGAATTGTGAAATTAGCTTTTGTTTTAGTTGTTTTTTTTTTCTAGTAGGCTTCACTATACTTTAATATAAATACAAGGACACATGGAAACAAGATATTTGGTTACTCCAAAACTCTTACTAGTATTAAAGGGAGTAGATTATAAATGGGTTCCCTAAAATATCCTGGGGACCACTTTAGGGAATTGATATATACAGTGCTAGACAAAAATGAGAAGGGGTAGTATATAGCCATGCGGAGTAACATATTATTTCTTGGATCCCAGAGATATCCTGGGACCTGGGATGAGTCTGTGAATGCCTCTTTTATTCTCTGCTCCTGGTTTCCAGCCAGGATGACATCTTGTCCCTCTAGGTAGCTGATGTGCAGACCTCAGGAATAATACGAAACTTCTCAGTCCCCAATTTTTACTCATTTCCCTCTTATTCATGAGTTTTAAGCCCCAGTTCTGGATCAGTCTCCTGTCCATCAAACTTTTGCTTCTTTATTTTTGTTCTCCCTTCTCCTCCCACCCTCCCAACCCCACCACACACCACCTCCCTCCCATGCTATAGGAACCCATAACTTGCAACCTTCTTCCGTGCTTGGGACAGGTGCTCATAAGAACAATTGTGGAAGCAGTAGATGAACCTCCTCTCCTAAAGCATGAGCAACGCTGTGGAGCCATCCTGAGCTAAAATCCCTCTGCCAACCTCCCAATATTCCCCCTTCACACTGTCCTCCATGCCTCCATCATTTGTCCATCACTCCACCGCAATGGGAACTTGAGAGGAGAGACCTGTCTCTGGCACTCAGCACAGGGCCTGGCATATATTAGATGCTCCTGCTTCTTCAATGTTGATGAATGAAGGAAAACCCCAGAGGGCTGGACTCCTTCCTGCAGAGGCCCAGCAACTAGAAGTGACATCCAGCATGGTTTCCATAAGTAACTCTTTGTCTTCATTTCCTGTCTTCAAGGCCATTTTCCCAACAAGGCGATGCCCTCCGCAGGAATGTTGCCATGGCTCCAGGGGATGTTCTGTAATGTGAACAATCCTTGTTTTCAAAGTCCCACCCCGGGAGAATCTCCTGGAATTGTGTCAAACTATAACAACTCCATGTAAGTATTGAGATACCCCAAAACTTAGGATAGGGCTTGAGGGCATTAATTCTTAACCTGGGGGTCTAAGGTTAAGAAAACACATGGCTCCTCTTCCCCAAAAAACACACACCTAAAGCATTACATTGTGCGTAAGATTTCAGGGGACTTGTGGACTCCCGGTTAATGATCTCTCCTCTGGGGTCTAATTTTAAGTCAAATCCTGTAGGAATAGAGTCTACCTTTGGAATTCCCTTTCAGAGCAGGAGGTGGAAGAACATGATGTGAGAATGTCCTACAGACAGAGGCTCCTGGATGTTCACAGGCTCTTCCTTCACCCCCACCCTCCTGGGCTGATCTTGAATTTAACTGAGGGACACCAACAAGGGCTTGTTGGGAGTAGGCTTCACTATACTTTACTATAAACACCAGGACATATGGGAACAAGATATTTGGTTACTCCAGTTTTTTTCCTTAAAGTAGGTCAGCATATAATTCCTGGACAAATCTGCATTTGGATTCAAGAAAAGGGACGCTTGGCAAGTCAGCCTTGTGCTCAGAGGTAGCCTTCCCCATTGGGAACAAACTGTGGTTGCTTTTGACCTACCATGGCCGAGTAGGGTAGTTATGATAGATACTTACAGCCTGCAAGCCTGTAATATGTATCTGTTTGCCAATCCTTGGAATATAGAAAGATAGGGGCAGCTGAGTGGCTCAGTCACTAAGCATCTGCCTTTAGCTCAGGTCATGATCCCAAAGACCCGGGATCAAGCCCTGCGTCAGGCCCCCTGCTGGGCGGGAAGCCTGCTTCTCCCTCTCTCACTCCCCCTGTTTCTGTTCCCTCTCTAGCTTGTTTCTCTCTGTCAAATAAATAAATAACATCTTTTTAAAAAAAGAATATAGAAAGAGGAGAGAACATCTGTTTTCCTGAGACTGTCAGGGAGGTGACATTTTAGCTGGGTGTGCAGGGTTGCAAACACTGCCTGGAGGCTCTAACTGGCAATCTGTAACTTCAGCTTGAGTCCTCTTGAGGTGCCTGAGAAGGAACACCTCCCCATCCATAGAGATGGCATGGGGCCTGGGGTCAGGGAGCCTCAGAGACACCTCACGGGGGTTAGCTGGGACTGGCACTGGTGGTGTCTAGAATCTGAGGGAGTTGGGAAAGAAGGTCTTTCGAATCCAGCTGTACTCAGCATTTGAACCAGTAAATCCAGGTTTCACATTTCACACTCTCGTTATAAGTGAAATATTGGCTTATTCAAGGCTCTTTTGCCTGCAAGGCAAAGAAGCCCATTCCAACAAGTTGAAGCTCTAGAGTGAAATATATGATGTGGACACTAGACCTTCTTGCAAAGCCAGGGGAAACCAGACAGGCCTCAGGAGGGGCGGGACAGGAGCTGGACGGCTGTGGACCTGCTCTCTCCTCTCTGGGCCTGCAGGGTTCGGCCTCTGTCCCTTTCTCTGGGCAACCACTACATTAACCTCTCTCCACTGACCAGTGTTCCTGCTTCTCATTGCCCGCGCTGGCTCTGGTTGCCCAGTTCCGAGCACCTTGCCTTGGGCAACGGGAAGAGCATTGTTCAATACCATTCAGACTCCTGGGAACATAGCTGATTTTTTCAACTTCCTTTTCCTCATCCAGTCAGCCACGGCAGAGGGTGTGTGCATGTGTGTGCACGTGTGCATGTGTGTGCATGCCCCCCAACAGAGAGAAACCTATGGATTAAGCATGGCTGTCCATGCCTATGAATGGCTGGCAGGGCAGGTCTCAGAGAAGTGGCAACAGCTGGGAAGAACCTCCAGTACCATCTTTGAATGCCATCCTGCTTCGGGCTTCTCTGGGCAGGAGAGACACAGAGCATGGGGTTAAGAGGTTACTTGGCCCTGCCGAAGCGGGAAAACTGAACAAATCGCTCCCCAGTCCTATTAGCCTATATGTACAATGAAGTTGAAATAGCCTTTTCTCCTTTGACCTTGGCAGGATTATAAAGATACATAATGTTGTAGCTTGGGTAAGCAAGTGGTGTCTCAAAAGCTAGCAAGAGTGTTATCACTACTATGAAAACAACAACCATATCTTTGCTGATGAAACCTTGTCTTTCTTACAGCTTGGCGAGGGTGTTCCGAGATTTTCAAGAACTCCTCATGAAGGCACCAGAGAGCCAGCACCTTGGCCATGTTTGGAAGGAACTTCAAACCTTGTCTCAACTCGTGGACACCCTCCGGACTCACCCCGAGAGAGTCGCGGGTACGCTGGGCTTGTGCGTTCTCACCCATCACTTGCCCCCCCTCGCCTCACCCATCAGAGAGACTGAAGGCAAAGGCACAGGAAAGAGCAGGAGATTTGGTGGGAAAAGAAACTAGAAGTGGCAGGAAGGAGTGTCTCTAGAGGTGGCACGAAGCACACCTTGGTAAGGACTCCTTTTTCCATCAGCTTAAAAGTTAGGAAGTGGAGGAGGGGAGGACAGTTCTCGTTCCAGGCAAGTCTGGACGCAGAAAGGAGAATGCAAAGAGAGGTTGCGCTCTGGGAAGGATGAGGCTAGGTTAATTCTGGAAGCAGGAGGAAAAGGGTAAAGGGAAAAGTGTGGGAGCATTTTCATGGAGCACTAGAGAGCAAGCTAACTAGGACCATGTGGAAGTAATGTCAAGTAAGGGGCCAGAGAGGTCAGAGTGCATGTGTTTATCGTGGCATAAATACGTACGATCGTTCCATTTCTTCCAGGGATATTCAGCATCCCGGGCCCTGAGACACAGCAAGTGCAGAGGGGGATGATACAGGGCTGGGGGTTTTAGGGAGGTACTGCAGAAGGTCCGGGAGGCAAGGGGTTGAGGGTGGTGACTGGAAAACAGGCATCGGGTCCAGGCTGACGAAGGATGGATGGGAAACCGGAAGTACTGAAATGGCCTGGGGAAGATGGGGGAACAAGGGAACAGAGGCCCCTGGGAGTTCCACAATCCTGTTTAAGGACTGGGTACTGAGAGTGATGGAGGGTTTGATGACTGTGGTCAAAGAGTGAGCTCTGCAGATTCAGGATTTCAGGCAGGAGCAGAGAGAAGGAGCCCCTAGGTATGGCCAGGGTAGGCTGCAGCGCGGCGGAGGTGAAGGTCGAGCTGACTAGGAGACCGAGGAAACAAGAAGCCAGGCTGTTGGGTCATTGTTTGTGCGGGCAGGTAGAGGAGATGGGTACCAGGATAGAACAGCCACCTGGGCTCAGGAACAGTGAGGGCTGGACATGGCAGAGGCTTGGGCACCAGCTGGAAACCTCCTCCCTCTACCCTCTACCATTCCCAGGTGGGCAGATGAGCAGCTGGGAGGAAAAAGCGTGCACCAGAAATCTAGGGGTCTCTACAGTCCTGCAAGGGGAGACAAGACAGCCAGTGGGGGAAGATTATGAAGGCTCACAGCTCAGAGGCCGTGAAGGAAGAGGTTCAAAGATCCTATATGCATCCTATGTTCCTAGGAGAAGGATGCATGGCAGTGACTCTCGGGATGGCATCAGAGGATGACAGGAATGAGCACGAGGTCTACCAAGGAAAGAGGAGGGGCTGGATAGGATGGCTCCTGTTCAGGGTTCTGAACAAGAGAAGTGGGAGAAGGGGTAGGAATCAGCCTTCAGGGGGTCCTTACCCATGCAACTGGTGAGATGGGTCAGAGCAGGTGCCTGCTGAGGGCTCCCAGAGCAGAAGTGGAAGAACTGAAAAAACAGCGACCACACCTTGGGGAGGGCATTGGAGGGAAGCAGGGGGGCTTCGAGGGCACAGAATAGTCCGGAGGGGAAATTATCCTTAAAAGAATATTATCCTCTTCCCACCTGGCCACCTTCTCCCTTCTCTCCCTATTGGAGCAATGAAGGACGAAGGACAGAAGTATGTTCAGACAGCACGTTAAAATGACTTCATTATATTTTCATTCTCTCCAAAACAGTAACACATGGACTTTAGGTAGTAATTTTCTACAAACTAGATTATAAACGCGACCTTCTTTGCTGCCCTGGATAGAAGAGTCTACTTGGCTTAAGCTTGAAGGACCTTCTAAGGTGTGACACAAATAGCATTTTCGTAGTAAGAGAAATGGGGGAGGGGCGGCCACCAGAAAGCACTATTTTCCAGGATTAAAGAAGCAGATGAGATCATGGGCTGTCTAACCCCTGGAGTGACTGCCTACCCCATTCATCCGGTGGGATCTGGAATGAGGCAGACATTCCGTTTTGTTGTCTCATTGTCAGATGGAGTCCAGCTGGGAGGAAATGTAAAGGAAATCATTTCAAACCACAGTTTCTCTGTGGTCTTTCCAGTGTGTATATGAGAACCGCAGTCATTGCTTCCCAACCCCAACACAGGACTAGGTTTGAATTAGCATACAGGTGGTTTCTCCTGCTTGCCTTCAGGCTGTGGGGGAAATTCTCTAAATGAGAGCAGCTTCACAGGTCTGGGGAGATAGAGTGGGAAAAAGTCAGCCAAGGCTTCCCCAAGGAATTTAGGCGCTAGGAACAAAGATTCTGCAGCACCCCTGATCTTGGTGGCCATAAGAGGGGACAGGGACCATCCCCAAAGTCTCTGAAGGAATTCCAGGCCGGCATCGATGTCCACTGTCAGGATGGCAGACCATCCCATGGTCACTTGGGGACCTTGCTCACTGTGAATATTGAATCCTCGGCCCAAAGCCCCAGTGGAGGGTAAAGCCTTTGAGAGCGAGGTGGGCGGATGTCATCGGTATGTGCTTTTGCCTGTCAGTTTCCAGTCACCTGGGAAAGTATGTTGATGGCTGACCCAGGTGGCCTTTTTTTTCCCCTAGCAAACCTGTTGTACAGCATTCTCACCAGGGGAGGATTAATGGTAAAACATCAGACATGAAGCCCCCTCCCCTCTCCCCTCCAAGCAAGCACTGTGTTCTCTCAATCATCTTCAAACACCTTCTTCCCACGAGCCCCACACATTCTCCTGGCTTCTCTCCCACCCCAACCTTCAGCTCCCCTCAGCTCCTCGGGTGTCAGCAACCCCTCCCCCAGCCTCTTCCCAGGGAAGCGAACAAGAAGAACCACATTTTAAACAGAATTTATTTTTCTTTCCTCGGGCCCCCAGTTCACATTCCTCCCTCGGGAGTCTAGTGGAGCTTCTGTCTGGTATCAGCCTCCACTTATATCTTGGGCCCCACACTCTCGCTACAGGGTGGCCCCCGCCCCTCTGCAGGTGTGTGGAACCAGCAGGTTCCTGCCCCTTCCCTCTAGGGCCATGGCACCCCAGTCACCTGGGAGAGGAGAGGAATGGCTACCCTCCCCAGCAAGATATTTGAATGTAAGGTTAGGTGAGTAAGTTAAAGAATAACGAATTGATAAACAGTCAAATGGGGTCCTGACTCTCAGGTCACAACAGGTATTTATTGGGCACCTCCTGTCATTCCACAGGCATTTATGGAGGCCCTGATTCCATGTCAGGCTTGCATGCTGGGTGTCAGAGAGGTGTCCTCAAGGGCTTACCTCTGTGCACCCAACATTGCTAGATATGATGAGGCGTATAATGAAAGCAGGGTCCATAGCCCCTTCCTCTGCAGGACACTGTGTGTGTGTGTGTGTGTGTGTGTGTGTGTGTGTGTGTGTCCAGGGCGCCACTGAGGCCAGCGTATGACATAATGCTGACTATGAAAAAGTGATTGGGAGAAAGAAGAACAACCAATCTGGGGTCCAGGGAAAGGAAGAAAGGAAGCCGGGTTTGGAAGACAACATGACTTAAGTTATCAAGAAAAGAGGAAAGCAAGAATAAAATAGAGCAGCCCCTTTTAGATGCCCTCCTGCTCCTGGGCTCTCTCCTATATTCCGGTTCCCCTGAAGCCTTTGGGCTTTCCCTGTGGGAAAGGCAGTGAGCCTGGCTGGTGGCATAGCTCCCGAGAGGCTACTGTGGAGCGGAGTCTCAGGGCTGGTTGCCACTGTCCTAGCTACATGGGCAGGCCTGTAGACTTGACCCATCCGCTTTGAGGAGGAAATTAGCAGCAACCTCCATGTGGACCAGGCTCTTCGGGGAAAGGCACAACCTGAAAACAGAAGGGAAGGTTGTCAAGCATTTGGGGGAGTAGTAGGCCTCTTGGTCACCTGGTGAAGGGAGAGTTTGGGGGAGAGAAGATGGGGTGTTAGAGTTTTAGGGCCAGGAGGGAGCAGGGGCATTAGACAGACTTAGTTAAAGAAGAACTAAGAGATAAGTAGTCAGCCAGGCTCCTGGGGGAGTTGGGATATAGACGTGGGCACGTTCATGCTCACTTTCCCTTAATGCTGAAATGATTTCCTAAGTATCTAGGCCTGTAACCTTCTTGCTGGCCAACTCCCCGTGAACTGTTGCAGGGCTCACTCGAGGCTGAGTGGTGGTCCTGGAAGCAGGCGGCGGGGGGGCTACCATAGGGGTGAAGCCCGGGGGAGGCGTCCAAATAGCAGTACAATCAGAACAAGCATCTGCGGAGGGTGCTCACTGTTCTCGGGCCTGGGAGTTAGCCACTTCACCGTCCTTAGCCAGAGTCACCCTCACAATATCCCCGTGAGGTGTGCAAAGTACAGAAACAAAGCATTCAATCACTTGCCACAGGGTCACCTTAACGGTTGGGAGTCCTTTATGCCTCCTTATAAAAAATTTCTACTTTTAGTATGTCCTGAGGGAAGCCAGAGAGAATGTGACTGGGGCTGATCAGGGCACAAAATTCTAAGTCCAGGCAATAGAGCATCTCCTCTTTCCCTCCTGAAGCTTTTCTTGCCCCTAACAGGCCCAATTTCCCTGCTCCATGTCAGTGCCCCAAGCTTAGAGTCATAACTGAGATGATAGACGTGCCAGAAAGAGCCGTCTACCCCATGACAACACAGCAAGGACACAGCATGTATGTCCTCTCATTCTAGACTAGACTTTTTCAACTTTAACACTAATGACATTGGGGACCAGTTGGTTCTTTGTTTTGTAGTGGGGAGGGAGGACATCCTGTCCATTGTGGATGTGTCACCAGCACCCTGGCCTCTACCCAGTTGCAGCACCCAAAAATGTCTCCAGATATTGCCAAATATTCCCAGGGGAGATAAAATTTCCTGGCTCTAGCTTCTCAACCCCATCTGGTTGACAGTCACTGTTCTAGACCAATTCCACAATGCACCTGATGACCCCTCCCCTGTCCTGAGCTAACTTCTTCCACCTTCTGTGCCTTCTCACTACATTTTGCCTGGCCACATCATCAATAAATGCTGTGACTGTGTTGGTGACAGCCCACTGGCAGAAGCCCTGACCTCCAAGGTCCCAGGGAACCCAAGAACAGGGCCTTTGGCTGAGAGCCGATTAGAAATGTTTTCAGTCAGTTCTACATGTTCTCCCTTTTTTGACTTATTCCCCACCTGACATCCTGTTCTTTCTTTCATATACAGGAAGAGGGATAAGAATTCGGGATGTTCTAAAAGATGAAGAAACACTGACACTATTTCTCATGAAAAACATTGGCCTGTCTGACTCAGTTGTCTACCTTCTGGTCAACTCCCAAGTTCGTCCAGAGCAGGTAGATGGCTATCAGTGGTTCCTGGAGGGGAGGAGTGAGCCCTGAGCTCCAAAAAAATGGGACACCTTACATTATTTTTCCTTCTTGCTTTCACCTCAGTTCATGATTTGTTCTAAATATTCAGAAAAATACCTTGGTGGGGGGGGGGGCATCGCTTGAAATAATGAGTCTCCCTGGCACAGGATTCTGAAGCAGCCCAAATCCTGGCAGAACTTCAAACAGCTCAGATTTGTATAACTGGAAAGAACTTTGGAGAGCACATGGCTCAGATTCCTCTTAGAGTTGAGGAAACTGAGGTTAACTCACATATTCATTAAATATTTAGGGACATTCTAGGTATCGGAATAGAGTGTGAACAGTATAGGCAAACCCCTGAATCTGGGAGCTTACAGCCCAGTGGGGACAACAGACGATCATCAAATAAGCAAAGATATGGAGGGTTTCCGGGTCAAGATAGGTGCTGAGAGGAAAATATGGCAGGGCTGGGTATTAGGAGGGGCTAGGAAGCATGGGATGGGGGCAGACTGAAATGAGATGGTCAGGGAAGGCCTTCCTGGAGAGGTGGTATCTGAGCCGACCTGCCTAAGCAGAAGGCAGTGGTGGGAAGAGGTGGGAGAGGAGAGTTCAGGGGTGAGAAATGAATGGACCGTGCATGCGCAGTGTCTGAGTATGTGGAGCTAAGCTGGGATTTCCTGCACATTTTATTTTCGCTGCCAGGGTCAGCTCCTTCTTCTGTCCCCACAACACACGCTGACCCATGCCCCCTGAAATCTATCGCGTGCTTTTCATAATCTCCAATATGTATCCAGAGCATTTTTACCCCAACACATGTCTTTCCCGCTTGTGGAAGTTCTGGGCCTCATGGGCTCCTGCCCAGTATCCTGGGTGTGGGGGTTCCTGGCATGATGAGCACAGTGAGAATGCAAGATAAGCAGGGCCCTGATACTGCAGACACCCCTCCCACCTCTCCTGGCCAGGTCTGTACCTCCTCCAGACTCCAAGGGAGACTGAGACATAAACAGAGAATTTCAGGGCCCATGTCAGTACTGAGATAAAAGTCTGTGCCCAGAGAAGGGAGGGGGGAGACCCCACACACCTGGGCAGGGCTGGCTCTCTCCAAAGGGGTTTGGGGGCTGGTTCCCTGCACCGTAGTGAAGAAACCCATATATGCTTTTCTGGTTTCTCAGACTCTGAGGTTTTCCCTGAAACTACATGAGGGGAACTGAGGGTCAGCCCTGAGACAGTGTGTCAGGGTCTTTGGAGCACAGGGCCTGCACTGCCCAGGCCCTTGAATCCAGACCTGGCTGCCCTGCTCCACTCTCCCTCCCTCCCCCACCTGGGGAGGGGGGATGGTGGCAGGGACAGCACCCGTAGCTCATTCTCCCCTTTGCTTTCTCTTAGCTCATAAAACTCAAGTCCTGGAAATGCCTGTGATGACTTCCAGTTGGTAATAAAAGGGAGATGGCGATAAGAGCAGGAATTTAGGGGAAATTTCTTTCCAGCTCCTCACAAACGTGACATTTGGATCTCTAGTTGCTGGGCTGTTGGCATCAGAGCTGAGCCTTTCATGTGGGGGGAAGGGGCCAGTGTCACTGGGTTGTGCTATTGTGTAGTGTTGCTCGCTCTGATTAGCTGGTGCTTCCCTGATTAGCAAACGACAGGGCTTAAGAGGAAGCCCAGAGCTCCTACTGCTGGAAGAGGCTGGTCCTGTTGGCCCAGCTCTCTCTGGGTCCCTGCTTCTCAGCATGGTCACCAGCTGCACCTGCCTCCCCATCTCTGTCTCGGGCCTCCATCCAGCTATGCCACTCCTTAGCAGCACTGTCCACCACCACTTTCCTCCATGATGGCAGTGTTCTCTCCGTGCCATCCAAAAGGGTAGCCACCAGCCACATAGACACTTAAGATGGGGCTAGTGCTGCTGAGGAACTGAATTTTAAGTATTATTTAATGTTGATTAGTTTAAACCTAAATAGCCACATGGGGCTCACAGCTCTCTGATTGATCAATCTCAGCAAACACGGGATTTTGTTCTTCATCAAGACTGCCTCGGGGTCCTCTCTGCCTGGTATTTAAGTACCTCTTTCCCCATCTAGGAAATTGTTGGATTATAAGAGTGAAATGGTTGTTTGGCTCATCACTCATTCCATCCCCCCAGCCCCAGCCTTGTAAACTCCCGGACTTGTTTCAAGGGTTGCCTCCCCGGTGAAGTCATTCGTAAACCCTCCCTTTTTGTTTTCCCCTTTCCCACTTCCTTACTCAGCAAAGAGCTAATGGGTAGTGATGAAGCACAAGCTCTGGGTTCAAATCTCAGCAAGGCCACACAGTTAACTGTGTAACCTCAAGCAAGTTAACCACTCTGTGCCTCTGTGTCCTCATTTATAAAACGGAGACGGTAAAGGTGCCTATGATTGTTATGGGGGTCAAAAAAGTTAATATATGTAAAGCACTAAGAACAGTGCCTGGCACACAGTAAACACTCAAAAAACACTGGCAGTTCTGAACACTCCCTCTCCTGTGCTCTGGTTTCACCATGTTCAATTTAGCACTTACTGTTCTTTAAATGCCTGCATGTCCAGCCTGCTGGTAAGCTCCTTGGAGAGCAGAAAACTCACCTTATTCTCTGTATCCTCAGTAACTATTCTAGTCCCTGCAGAATGGGACTCCATGAATGGGCATTGAATGAACAAGTCACTGCATGAAAGAAGGAGATGGGACTTTCATGGTGTTCCAGCTTTCCCACTAGCCTGCTGTGTAATTTCTCCCGCATCACTTTTCTCCCTTAGAATATTCGAGGTTTGGACAAAGTGAGCTTATTGATTCCTTCCATCTCAGAATGTTTTAGACGCCAGGATTAGGGTTGGGGCTATGAAGCAATGTGTAGGCTAAATAGGAAGGCATTGTTGGAATGTGCACCCGATTACAGTCCCCTGAGATTGTTGGAGTCTACACCAACCCCATGTCAGCCATGACCTCATTTAGTGGGAGGTAGTGGTGGGGTGGGGTGTAAGCAGAGCCTGAGCCTGCTCTGCTCTCCTACTCTGAGAACCATGTCATCAAAACCCTGGGGAGAGTACAGAGGCCAGGGAAGCCCAACCTGCTCATGGTACTTGGGGTTTGGGAGTCCAAGACTCTAAGAAGCCAGTTACTGTACTAGATGGCCAAGGGTCTCTGGCTAGGGTTGTGGTCTCCTTGGTTTCTGAGGCCATCATGGGGATTGTGATTCATTGTCCAAGAGTCATTGTCCATGAGCTCTGCAGGAGCTATAAGTTGTGGGCTATCCAGTAGTTGGGGGTCACCAAGTAAAATACAGGATACCCAGTTTATTTGCATTTCAGGTAAAGGAATAATTTTTTTAGCATAAGTATGTCTAATTTGGACTCTATTTGGGACATATCTGCAGTAAGAACTGTTCACTGTTTATCTGAAATTTAAATTTAACTGGGTGTCCAGGATTTTTTATTGGCTAAATCTGTTGAGAAAGGAGAGCGGGAGCTGGTCATTTGCCATCACTCCAAATGCATTCAGCCCTGTCCTCAGCTTCAGGGGAGTAGGTCCTGATGGTAACTTAGCATCATGCTAAGAACAGAAGGCTCACATTTTAAGTGACTCTCTGATAAAAGGAGCCTTGGGAATGGGTTAGTTTCCTGTGATGGCTATAAAAAATCACCACAAACTTTGTGGCCTAAAACAACACATTTGTATTATCTTATGGTTCTGGAGATTGGAAGTCTGAAAGTCCAGGTGTTGGCAGGGCTTCATTTCTCACTGGGGGATCTAGAGGGAAATCCATTTCCAGTTTCCAGAGACTCTCCATACTCTTTGGCTGGTGGCCTCCTTTCATCTTCAAGGCCTGCGATGGCCAGTCAAGTCTTTCACATGTCCCACTACTTTGACATTTTTTCTTCTAACTCCTTCTTCCACCAGGCTTTTAAAAAACTCTTGTGATCACATTGGGCCCACCTAGATAATCCACAATAACCTCTTTATCTTAAAGTCAGCTGATTCGGACCCTCAATTTCATCTTCAATCCGAATTCCCCTTGCCCTCCAAAATAATGCATTCACAGGGTCTGTGGGTTAGGACATGGACATCTTTGGGGGCTGGGATTCTCCTACCACAGGGAAGTTTCCAGTGTTGCTTCTCCCTGCAGTTTGCTCATGGAGTTCCGGACCTGATGCTGAAGGACATCGCCTGCAGCGAGACTCTCCTGAGACGCTTCATAATCTTTAGCCAGCGCCACGGGGCACAGACAGTGCGCGACGCCATGTGCTCCCTCTCCCAGGGCACCCTGCAGTGGGTGGAAGACACTCTGTATGCCAATGTGGACTTCTTCAAGCTCTTCCGTGTGGTAAGGGAGGGGTTTAGCTGCTGACCCCTTGGGAAGTAATTCTTGGGAACAGTGGCGCCTGGTGGCAGGTCATCCGGGACTCGTGAATTGATAGCTGGGAGGGCACGAGCCTGCTGCTCAAGACAGTCCTTGAGGAAGCTCCAGGCTCCAAAGACCCAAGGAATCTTGGCCGATAATATTTTTAGAGCAGTGGCCGAGGCACCCAGGCATGCCTATTGGGTTTACCATCAGTTATGTGGTTGTGGCAGGTCTGACCTCTAGCAGTGTGGAAAGGAGGAGGCCTGGTTTGACTGCCTACCCTACTATTTCCTAAGACAGTTTACCTTTGCTGGCCCCATCACTCATCTATATAACAAATACAGTACTTTATAGAATGGCGGGAAAAGAAAAAAATAGATGCAAACCATTAAATAAATTTCAATAAATCAGAGCTTCACACTCTGGGTCTGCTCTTGATTACAAACGTTGCTTTTTCTGGGTAGAAAAGAACAACAGAAAAATTCATAGCTTCAAAAATTTGGAAAGCCCTCATCTAGCTCGACCCTGTGTTCTAGAACTGCATTTCTGACACACTTCCTGGGACCTGATAATACCTCCTCTTTTGTTAGAAGGATGAGAGGGAATTATAGAAAGGAGGTGAACAACAGCAGTTCTTACAATTCAGAGTGTATGAACATCACGAGGGAAGCTGGTAAAAGATGCAAATTCCAAATTGCCATCTCCAGAAACTGATTCAGAAGGCCTGGGCTGGGCCCAGCATCTGTCCTGTTAACTTTAGGTGGTACCAACGGAGGTCACTGTAGGCCATGCTTTAAGAAACACTCAAAATGAGAATCCTTCAGAGAAGGTGACATATATAAAAATATACATATTGTTTCTGTAATTATAAAATGTTTCTAGGATCCAGTTTTTTTTCTTGTGTCTGCATTTTAATTTCTGAAACTATTGTAGGGTATATCAATCACAAGAACTTGGTTCAGGAATTTGTGTTCTGCCTTTTTGTGGTTGCTCTCCCAAGTCCCAGAAAACCCACTCTCAGCTCATCTTAAAAAGCAAGATGGAGGCTTTTAAAAACAACAGCAAAAATAAAACAAGACCCCTCAGTTTCTGGCAGAGTCCACACTTGATTCCTTTCAAAAGGTGACTTTCCCTCAGAACATTACTCTACAAACATTCCCAGCTCATTGGGGTGGGTCTCCAGAATGGTAAAAGGGGTTAGTTACTTATGTAAGCCATCATCACTGAGTGCCCAGGACCCCAGAGAAGCCCCCTCCATTCCCCATGCTGTAGGGCAAATAAAAAGGCATGTGGTTCAAACTTCTCTGTCCAATATTCTAAAAGGAAGTCAATTTTAGACACACTCCTTGGTTTTCAGGATCATAAGAGTAAGGTAATAAAGGTCCCTTGTGCTGGGTTGCTGAATACCAGCAAGGCTGGGGACCAGTACCTGTGCTTGCAGAGGTGGTAAGGCCCCTGGGCACCCAGGGTCATGCAATCCCCCAGGTAATAGAAAAAAGGCAGGGTTCTGCATCTCTTTTTGAAGTACCTCAGCTGCTGGTATAGGTAAACATACCCTTGGAGCATGACCAGCAATACTGGGAAGACAGTACTGACTGTAGCTGGATCAAGGGAGACCTGGAGAAAACTTTCCATTAGGGGCTGGAACCAAGCTCAGATCACTGGCTTCAGAATGTTTATCATGGAAGAAAGACCAGAAAATCTTTCCCTCTAGAAGTGCTAGAGTTTAGGAACCAGAGGCGAACTTTGGCTGGGGGCCCTTACTGACCGGAGACATCTGTTGTGTGCTTGCTCACCACCTCATTCATGAGTTCGCACCCTCAAACCTGACCTGGGTGCCTTCAAGGCTCCAACCATGACTCTACCACCCACGCAGAACTCTTAGCTTGAGAAATAAAAAGGCCACTTCACGGAAGTTGGTGTTAGAAACACCCAACTCAGACAACATTTGGGTGCTGGAGCAGTGGTTCCCAGCCTGGGTGCACACTGAATTACCTACCAAGCTTTTAAAAGCTACCGATGCCTGGCTCCCATCCCCAGAGATTTTGATTCCGTGGGACTTGAGTGTTTTTTAAAAGCTCCCCAGATCATTCCAATGTCTGGCCAGGTTGGATTCACTGACCTAGAACATAGGATTTTGGTTTACAGCCTGAGTTTCTGTAGACCAAGCATAATAATAATACCCCAAATGCCACTAAGGCTTCAAAGCACTTTCATTTGATCATTCATGAGACCAGGGCACTGTGGATCCATCCTCCCTGCTACTCTCTTAACAAAGACAGTGTGTAGCCTCAGAGATAGTCTGGAGAGGAAAACCCAGCAGGATAGAGGTCCCCAGGACTACCCTTACCTGCCCTCTTCTTGCTTCTGCTCATCTTTGTAGGGAAAGGCCAGACCAAGATAGCGCAAGCAAGGAAGACGGACACCATGTCTGGTGCCCTTGAAATGTGCTTCTTCATTTGACAAGGGGACAGAGTGGTTAAACATTTTTTTAAAAAATTACCTATAAGGAAACCCAAAAGAAACTGCAGGCATGAAGACAGGATTTTTGCTTTTATTGCGCCTGTACTCATCTTATCTGCATTTTCGGAACAGCCCTGAGGCAGCACAGAAAGGCTCAGGGAAGACCCTCAGAGCCTCTGAGAGGGACATCCGGGAAGCAGCGGCTGCTCTGAGGCCAGGGGTGGGGGCCTCTCTGGGACTAGGCTGTTATTGCAGCTGGTTGGCTGGCTGCCACGCTTAGCTCCAGCATGAGGGGGAATGCTATGCCTTCTGTTCTCCTGACTTGTTTCTCAGACGCATGTACACCAGTGTACAAATAAGGTTTTATTAAATGCCAAGGCAGTGCTCATTAACAAAGAAAGAAGGGCTATGTCAGTAAGCCAGGGTGATGGCCCTGTTCCCTGCTGTGGAAGAAGCTGGGTCCAGAGTGGGTGGGAGTGCAACCTCCAGACCTGGCCTTCGGAGCTGAGGGGATCTGAGGGTTTGGCTGTTAGCACCAACTGGGGCCAGCTGTGTTTTCCCTCGACCCCATGGAGATCAGAAGCCAGTGTTCTCATCCTCAAATAATCCCAACACAGTCACAGTGGCCTCACTCCACCCCACCCGTCCCCGTACACCCACGCACACCCAGCACACGCGCCTGCTGGAGCCGGCGCACAGGCAGGCAGGCACGCACGCACGCACGCACGCACCTACGCAGGTATGCAGGCACGCACGCGTACTGGATGCCAGGGATCTAGGTGGCCAGTCAGGTGGCTGGATTTTTCTCTGAGGAGGTTTAGGCAGTCTTGGTTTCAGCTTGGCTCCGCTTGCCTTCACCTGTGGTCCTCTCTGATTTGACGCCCTCATCTGGAAAACCCGCAGCTCAGCCCGGGGCCGGGGCTGTGGTATCCGTATCATGTATCATGCGGGCCAACACTACCTGAAACAGTTCACACCTCGTAAAAGTGGTATGTCAGTTTCGGGTGAGGGGTTGGGACATTTCCCATCTGATTTGGCCCAAGGCATGAATGCCCTCCCCCACCCCTCCTCCCTCTACGGTCCTTCCTGTTTTCTCTCTGACTCTGGAGCTCTGCTTTGAAATCTTGCTGAGAAGCAATCTGTCCCTTCTGCTCTGTTTATTTGTGGAAGTTCTGCAGGGGAACGGAGGCTGTGCCAAGACCTGCCACACTGCTGGGAAATCTGAATTTCCCTCCCTTCCCCCTTCTCAATGATTGTTGATAGAGGAAATTTGGCCTCCCGGGCATTTTGGCCCCCGGTTTTCCCCTTGCAGTCGCTTCCAGTGTGGCCTGATTCTGTTTTCTATACTTGCCCACCACCACTATTCTGTCGCAGTTTTTACTTTTCTGACTTCATTTCACCCGTGTCTCTTTGTGGGGTGGCTGAGCATTGATTTGGGAGGGGCAAAGACCTAGTCTTGGGGGCCCTGACTACCTGTGCCTTTTAGTGTCCTGCTTTCTTCTTGGCGTTGCTCCTAAACTGCTGAATCCTTGGAAATAAATGTGGGTGGACTGCTTGCTGCCCAGTGTGAGCTGGCCATGGTTTCTCTTCTCCGGGAGCTTTCTCTCGTAGTTTGTTAAATTCAACTTACGCATTTCAATTTCCGGATACTACTGCAGTGTTATAATTCTCTAGAAAAGCTCCACAACTCCAGGAATTTATAATGAGGTCCGATTAATTACTTAACCTCATGATTTCCTCGCCCTTCTGATTCTGAATCTTTGGACTGTCAACTTTCTCCCACATCTGTGTGAGGGTTTTGAGAGGAAAGGAGGGAAAGGAGTGAAACTTAGGTCCAGCAGGAGGAGGTGAGGGGTGGGGTTGGGGGCAGGAGGGCTTTTGGGTGAAAATAAAATTAAGTCAGAAGATAGGTTTTTTGGTTTTGTTTTTTTTTTTTTAATTGGGAAGCCCGCAGCAAGTATATTTGATTTACAGTGTTAGCATTTTTTTCTGCTTATGTCTATAAAACTGTGTTTGTTATCATCAAAATCTCTCCTGGGTGGATGAATTTCAGTTAAGAAGAAATAAAAAGGGGGCGCCTAGGTGGCTCAGTTGGTTAAGGGACTGCCTTAGGCTCAGGTCATGATCCCGGAGTTCCAGGTTCAAGCCCCGCATTGGGCTCCCTGCTCCGCTGGAAGCCTGCTTCTCCCTTTCTCACTCCCCCTGCTTATGTTCCCTCTCTATCTGTGTTTCTTTCTGTCAAATAACTAAATAAAATATTAAAAAAAAGAAGAAGAAGAAGAAGAAATAAAAAGGAACTAGGAAAGAGAAACAATGTACATGAAAAGTTCTTGGGTCTGTGGGCATGATTGTCATTGGCCTGCTTTGATTTCTTGGGGGCTTTAGACACACAGGGGACTACAGCTTATTTTCATGGTAGATTAGCTGGTACTTAAAAAGAAAAAATACAGAGAAGTCAAAATTAAAATCACTTCAGACACAAGAAGACCCCTGTGAAGGTTGCTGTTTCGATAATGGGTCCTGGGTCCTGGTCTTTATTTAGCTGATTCAGATTGAGAACCAATGTTTTGGAGATCAGGTTCTCTCCAGGGTAAACTGATTTTGAGAAGGATTTTGGCCTCTAATATAATTTGTCAGAGAAGTAATTCTTAACCTTTTTATAAATTAGGACTACCTATGAGAATCTGATAACAGCTCTAAACCTTTTCTCTAAAGAAATAGAACTTCACACAAACACATAAAAGATAGGCGCACATAAAGCTTCTGAAGCCACGCCCCAGTTAAGAACTTTTGTGTTAAAATCTCTTTCCTACCTACCACTAATATATGCTCTTACCTAAAGTGTCTCACTCAGTATAGCCACAGATTCTTCCTTAACTCTACTTATGAAATAATCAGCTTCTCCCAGTGAGCATGGGACCCAGTAGTGACAGGACCAGAAGCTGGGCAGCCTGCTGGAGCACACAGAGATCTGGTGGCCAGGACACTGGGTTCTGGCTCTAAGCTGTCCCCTAACTTGTCACTTAAGTGACCCTTGCTTACTTGCTCTACTTGGTATACTCCCCATCTGTAAAATCAAGTTAACAAGATCTATGCTACCTGTCTCAGAAGATGATAGCAGAAATTCACATTAGAGAAGAGATGGAAAAGCACTTGGAAACCAAAAAGCATTTTTGCTCTTACCAAAGCAAGAATGCATCTGCTTTGTAGAGGCCCCATTGTTTCCCTGTCATTGCTACACTTCCAGAAATGTTCTTCTCAAACACTTAGGTGGGACGTTCTTCTTTCTCAGACCCCTCAGACTAACATGAGGTCTGTCTCATGCATTGACCTTTTAGCTGCCCTTAGATTCCAAACTCTATTCTACTTTCATCAACCACAAATATCAGGACTGAAGTCATAGCAGAGGAAAAAAAAAGGCTTAGTTTCTTTTGAGCCAAAGAAAGTCCCATCACTTGTCTATTCACATACTCCAGAGCCCACCCTCTCATCCAGACGCTCTGTCCCATTCAGTCCGGGGAGACAGCATGTCTCTGTGACCTCTCCTGGTAGAGACAGTTTGGCATTTCCCCCAACTCCAAGTGATTTAGTCTGAATTCTCCACTCATGACGCATTTCCTGGTACTCAGGGCGTCCCCTCCTGGTTGCCCCCTCACCACTGAAGCCAGCTTCCTCTCTTTTCATCTGATGCTTAACAACTGTCAGGTTATAACAAACATACTTCAAATCCACACTCTCCTAGTTACCTAGCAACAATTTCCCTTCTGGATAAATCTGGATTTCCTGTAGCCACAGCTCAGGACCAAACACAGCAAGACTGTACTGTCTGCCCACTACTTCATCTGCTTTTCACCTTGGTCTGGGTGCTTTTAAGACAGCAGTGCATCCTTCCACCAGCTCTCAACAGTCATATCATCCATGTAAACACACTTTTAACCGAAGGCTACCCATTTACCCTTGTGTTAGGTAAATCCTCAGCTTAGAAATAATATTGTTTTCTAGATGCTCTTCTTGAATAAGAGAAAGTAAAATAGAAAAATTTCAACTCACAAAATGTTCTTTTGTGTGCTGGCAGAGTGGCATCTGTTTGATTAATCTATTGGGTCTAAAGCATCATCAAATATTGCTCAAACAAGATTTTTTTTTTGTAGCTAATATGTTTTATTCTACCCTAGGGAAAAAAACATTACATAATTCCATAGGATAGATATATTTCTTGTCCCTTGAGAACCCAAATGGAGATGTAGTATAGTCAGAATCTTCTTGACTGCCAGCTCTGGCTTTCTGTCCATTTCTTTGAGTATAAATCAAGGCCCAGGGATCTCCTTGCCCCCAAAGACCAACCATAACTAATGGGAAATGATAGAGACATATCCTTTCCATAGCCCTATATATATATATCCAGTCTTTCTTCAGAGACCTAAGAAGACCTTGAAATTGGGTTGACAGGGCTCAGCACAGTTGTGACATGGAAGGGTTACTTGTTATTTGGGAAATCAAGAGAATTTGTTGGCATAGGAAGCACTTGTGTGTGTGTGTGTGTGTGTGTGTGTGTGTGTGTGAGAGAGAGAGAGAGAGAGAGAGAGAGAGAGAGAAATATACTTGCCATTTTTGTCTATGACCTTTCCTCTAGATATGTTTTTACACTTCCATTCAAATAAACTTACATTCTCCTTTGGTTCTTTTGGCAGGAACAATCCATGTGAATTTGAATAGATAATGGGGGGGAACCAAAGGAAAAGAAGAGCCCTGGGAAAGTTATTTTATAATTTATGGCAATATCAGTCAGATAATCGGTGGCCAGATATATATGGAGGGTTCCCTATGGATCCAGGCACTGTTCTGAGGTGTAAGTGGTAACAGAGATGTGAATCCAAGACCTTTATCATTTACTATCTCCACTGGAAAGAGCCAGAAAAAGAATTGCAACTATGGTATCAAGCACATAGCTAGAGCTCAGTAAACATTTGAATAATGGATATCATTAAATTATTAACAAGATCAAAAAAGAAAGTGTTAATTAGACCCAAAAATACATCTCAAGCTGTTGTTTCTCCTATTTCCTCTCCCCCAAATTCCTGGTCTTGTTCTTTATCTGGCACTCTCTAGTCACTCTCTTTTCACATTCCTCTCTCCACCTGGAATTCCTGGCCTTCCTCTTCTATCCACAAACACTGTCCTTACCCTCAGGATTATCACCTTTTCTTCTTTCAAGCATCAGCTCAAGTGTTACCTTCCCCATCCTCAGGGTGGAACTGACCACTCCCTTCCTGTAAGTCACCATCATATCTGTAGAGGCATAACTCATAGAACCTAAAAGCCTTAATAGGCTCTGTCATTTTCCTACCAGATTTTAGTTAATTTACTCATTAATTAACGTAAAATATTTATTGAGCATCTATTGTGTACCATGCCCTGAAGATATAAAACAAAATAAAGCCTGTCTTTATGCTTACTGAGTTTACAGTATAGTGGAAAGACAGATACATTAAAAATCAGAGCAAACCAATAGAAATGTGATAAGTGGATGCACTGAGAATTCTAGTAGCAGCTAGGAGGAGCACCTAACTCATGGGGAAGGAAGGCAAGGAGAGCATGGAGTGAGTGAAGGAAGGCTTTCTGGAGAAGTTGAGGTGGTTTCAGATAAGTTGACTCTGGCCACTAGGGGTGATGGTAAGGATGAAGTGGAATGGGGTGAGTTGGCTGTTTTATTTATTTGGCTCTAAAGTAATGCATGTAGTAGCTTTGCAGAGGCCTACAAGAATGTTTGAGACCTGAAAATAAAAAGATTATGGCTCTGAAACAAAGAAATTCTTTAAAACCGAAATAAATAAGCATTACATTGAATGTTCAAGGAATGTAATATTATTCAACTTTATTGTTAAATTTAGTGTTCATAAAATTTGAAATTCAAAAAACTAGTGTATAGTTGAAGGTTTCCCACATTGTAGACATTCTTACATATTTACAATGATTGCTGAGAAATCAGATCATTCATTAAATGAGTTACTCAAAGCCAAATAATTTCAAAAGCAAAATTAGAAGCCCTTTAAAAATATATAGAAATCAGGGGCACCTGGGTGGCTCAGTGGGTTAAAGCCTCTGCCTTTGGCTCAGGTCATGATCTCAGGGTCCTGGGATCGAGGCCCACGTGGGGCTCTCTGCTCAGCAGGGAGCCTGTTTCCTCCGTGCTCTCTCTCCCTGCCTCTCTGCCTACTTGTGATCTGTCTCTGTCAAATAAATAAATAAAATCTTTAAGAAAAAAAATAGGTAAAAATCTATCTATATTGATATGTGGATATAAATACATATAGATATGACAGAGACATAGGTGCTTTTCAGTGTGTTGAATTTGATGCAGGGCAGAGTTTTAAGACCAGAATGTGCCTAGACCCTTTGGAGGTAAAGGGGGTGAAGAAAAGATGCCCACCTAGGCAGAACACAACCACAGATCATCTCCAGCTCAAAGCCATGTGAGGAAAACAGACAACAAATTTACAAAGAAGGGGAAGTAATTAAAAGCAATTGGAGCTGGTCACTAACTAATGTCCAATCTCTTTGGACGCATGAATGTGACAGTTCTTTATTTTCATGCTCTGGGTTTCTAGCCCCTTTTAGTTCCCTTCCCATTATGTGGGATCTGGTGATTTTTTTTTCTCTGCACAACTCTTAGGACTCCAGTGCTGATTCCAGCTTCCTTCAGTTTTTTGGATACCCCTTGGTTACCCTCTTTGCAGAGAGGAGGCTCATCCTGCCCCACACTCAGATCCAGTACCAGCTCCTAGGTTTCCAGGCTAGGGATTTTGACAAGGGGATGGGGATGGGGAAGAATCGGTGATGTTTTTCAAACTTTTAGCTTTGGTGACAGAGGAGGTGATGCCACCAGCTGAAGAGGGTGCACAGGACAGAAATCAGTTTGGAAAAGGTGATGTGGTCAGTTTAGGATGAGTTGGATCTGGGCAGAGTTCCAGCATACAGAAGAATTAGAGGTACAGATTTAGAAGTCACCAACAAAAAGGTAGCAGTTAAAAGATAAAGGGAATGAGACTATCCAGGGAGAGTGTGCAGAGTGAGAGAAGCGAGGCCACGGAGCTGCTCAGGAACCTCAACACTGAAGGAGAAGGTGGGGCAGAGGAACTCATGGGAAAAGGCGAGAAGAATCAGAGCAAACCAGACAAGAGCAGTGTCATAGACGTCAAGGAGTGGAAAGGACATAATCAAAAGTGTTGAGAGAAGCAGAGAGGTCTGAAAAGACAAGCACCAAAAGTATCCATTAGACTTAAAAACTAGGAAGAAATGGGATTTCACTAGAATGTTAAAATGTCTTCGTTGGACCGTGAGGGTGGAAATTGAAGTTACTGCATATGGACTGATCTTCTAAGAAGTGTGGGAGTAAAAGGTGGAGGAAGGCAGTTAGACTACAGCTACAGGAGACTAAGGCATCAGAAATAATTCTTTGGATCTTGAGCACATATGTGTGACAACAGTGAAGGGAAAGCTGAAGATACATCAGTGAAATTCTATTTTTTTTAAAAAAATTTTAAGATTTTATTTATTGACACAGAGAGAGAGATCACAAGTAGGCAGAGAGGCAGGCAGAGGGAGAGGAGGAAGCAGGCTCCCTGCTGAGCAGAGAGGACTCTGAGATCATGACCTGAGCCAAAAGCAGAGGTTTTAACCCGCTGAGCCACCCAGGCGCCCTACATCAGTGAAATTCTTGAAGGTAAACTTCATAAAGGGAGGACTTTGTTTTCATCATTGCTACACCCCTCAACTATTAGCACACAGTGGACAGTCTAAACGTATTTGTCAGTTGTGTAATTATGTCATTTAGAAACTACAATTGGATGCAACATAATGCTGAAAAACAGTGGCTTTCATATTCCTTCCAAAGCCAAGTCCTGTGGTGGGTCATTCAGGAGGGGTGTGGAGGCTCCATAGATTTTCTCAAGAACCCAGGCTTGTCTTCTTTTCCATCACTCATCCCTAGCATGTGTTCGGCATCTGGTGAGCCTGAGATGTCTGCTCTACCTCCCCCAGCACATCAATGTTCCAGGCAGGCAGAGGGTCCTCCTTTAATAGGCCTTTGCCAAAATCCCCACTCTATGACTTCTCCTGATAGCTTACTGGTCAGGATTTTGTCACAAACCATCCCATGTACAATAGAGGCAGAGGAATGTAGTTTTTTAGCCAGGCATTATCACCATTAGCAAAATTTAGATAGAGATGCATATTAGGAAATGTAGAAGGAAGTCCAGCTTGTTGGAAGAAAAGCAACAGAGAAGGTTAGAGGGGGAGCCATGTGTGTCCAGCGCTGGTACTAATCTTCTCTTCTGGAAGCAGTAGGGAGCCATGTAGGATCTTTGAGTAGGAGAGGTGACATGGTTTATTTGGTCTGTTAGGTAACTCAGGCTATAGTGTGGGGAGTGCATTGGAATGGAGCAATCTAGAGACAAGGGGCCAGCAAGAATGTTATTCTGATCAAAATGTTCTGGGAGAGAGGCAAGGAGAGCATGGGCAAAGATAGTCCTAGTGAGGAAGAGAAAAAAGAGAGGAGAGAGTATTTATTTAGTATCCATTCATTCAGCTATTTATTCTTGCATGCAAAAAGCCTCTTTTTATTTTTAAATATTTCTATTACAGATATAATTATAAAAGAGAGAATAATGTAATGAACTCCCATGGATCCATCACACAGTTGGCTGTTTTTAGCACTTGTCCATTGTTGTTTAATTTGCCTCTCACTTTTTTTTCCCCTAAAATATTTCAAAGCAAATCATAGACAACATATTCTTTCACCCTTACATACTTCCCTATGTATGTAACACCTGGAAACTTACTTGTTTTAACAAAACCACAATTCTACCATCAGACCCAACAAAATTAACAATAATTCTTTAATATTATCTAATACCCAGTCATGTTCACTTCCCTCAGATTGTTACAACTGGTTTGTTCAAATAAAAATAAAGTCCACACATGGCATTTTATTGCTATATCTCTTAGATCTCCTTTCATCTCTACTAGATCTTATTGGAGTAGTCAGGAGGTGAATCACAGGAGTTGGTGATAACTTGCCACTGGCATACATTTTTATCTGCTGGCTTCCTCCCTACCTACAGTTCTCAGCCCCACCCTCTCATGGAATTAAGGAAGGAATTAAAGTGTTTTGCCCAGTGTTCCCTGAAACTATTTTCAAGGAGTTTGAAAAGAAGTCCTGGCAAGACCAATATCTCGGGCCAATGTGAAGGTTAAGGAGAGAAGATGTTTCTCAGGGGTGGAGTTGCAAGGGTGGTTTTGCCGCTACTTCCTCTGGTAAATTGTTTTCCCATCTGCTTTGTAGCCCTCATAACAAAGCCTTTCATTTCACAGTTAGGAAATGAACTAGAAATGCTGATATTCCATGAAGTGTTCTGTATTCATTTCTCAGTATCAGGGCCAGAGAGATTGTGAGGGTCCCTGCCCCTGCACCAGGGAGAATGGAAGGCAGGACCACTGCTAGAGATCGGAGGCTGGGCCCCAGCTGGGGCAGCCCACCCATCATTTAGGAGAACCACCCTGGCAAATAGAAAGCTGAGGCTTGTGGCTTGTGGTCCACACACAGATCCTTGAGTCAGAATAACACATCGATCTTGTGAAAAATGCAGAACCCCTGCAGACATACTCAAGATGCACACTTGAATTTGAAAACCACCTTCCTAAAACTTAGAATTCAGCCCTAAAAGACAGAGGATCAGTGAGTCAGTCAGTTTTGAAGCCATCAAGAATGAAGTCATTCATTCAGGACTTCAACTTGGTTTCCAGAAAACAAGTCATTCACGTTGTGCTCAGGTTTGCACCTGGCAAACCTGTGGGCTCCCACATTCCCTATGTAGTTGGAAAGTGCATGAATAGTTCTGTGTTGTCTCATGGGCCTGAGGTCACCAGAACATTGCTGTCAACTGGATAATCTGCAAGGAAACTTTTCTTCAAAGCTGCCAGCAGCAGCTTTAAAAGAAAGATGATATAGCTAGCCACCTCTTCCATATGAGAAAATAGTGTTGAACAGAGGAAGAGCCACAACCTACCTGAAAAAGCCTCAAAGGGAACAAAGATGTGAACAGTGAGGAAGCCTGAACGTGTCTGCAGAGCCGAAAGTGCTCAGATGGGAACTTCAGCATGCAGCCTTCCTTTACAGTCCAGTGACTGCATTGGTTTCCTTCCTTTGGGAGGCTTGTTTGGTGCTGCTAAAGCAGCAATCAGAAACACTTTGGCATATTTAATATCACTGTGAAATTATTTGTGATTGACTAGCTCAACAGGGAGCTGAGCCTGGAATCAGACTTGGAATAAGAGCCTTTGATTTTCTTAATTAGATAAAACAAGTCTGTTTTTGAAAGTAATAGCAGAAGAGGTCCTGTGATCAGAAAAAAAGGAAATGTTTTTTCAAACATACAGGACATCAGATAGCACCCATGTGTATATGTATAACTTATACATGTATATATGTCCACACATATATATTTTATATTTCTTTCCTATCAATTACAGCTTCCTACACTCTTAGACAGCAGTTCTCAAGGTATCAATCTGAGATCCTGGGGAAGAATATTATCTGATATGTCACCAAGAATTCAGGAGGTAAGAGGCCAAATGATACTAATGATAATGTTATTATATCTTTCCACCATTTACCACACTTACTATGTCAAACAATTTAATTGTACCTCAGACCTGTTCAGGGAGAAATGCATTTGAATTTTCTATCTAGCAGTTTCAAAGCACCTTTTCATATCCTAAATTACCTGTGCTCCTGGGTTGGAGGCAAAAGGAAGGGACACATCCTTCTGATTTCATGCCTAGGAAGAAATGCCACCATGTCTTGTGGCATGAGTGGCAGAGTATCAGTGGACTTACACTGAACCTAAGTCCTTCCAGTATTGATGTGGTCCATCCTATTATACTCTTAAAATCCACCTAAATCTATACTGCTAAGAGCAATAACATGCACTTGTGCTTACAGGGATCATTTTATTTATTCACTCATTCATTCATTCATTCATTCATTCATTTATTTTACAGGGATCATTTTAAAGTGTCTTAAATTGACTCATTCATTCACACACACGTGTACACACACACACACACACACACACAAAACCTGATATTTTTGTGTTTTTTTTGTGAAGGATGTGCATGTTTCAATTAACATCTGGTTGCATAAGCCTTTACCTATATAGAAATTGATTCTCCACTCAATAGATGAGAGGTGCAGGGTGCATAATGATGAAGAGACCGGTATGGTCCCTTCCCTAGTGAAACATAGAATCTAATGGGGAAGAGTAATGTGAAAGAAACAATTATCTTCAGATATGGTGTGTATTATAAAAGGGAGGCAAAAGGTGAAGCATAATTTTCCCCAAACATTGTCCCCTCCAATAGTCTCAGCTGACTTGGGCTTAACCAATCTAGAAAATTGCATTGTGGAATCTGTGTTCATAAAACTATGTTCAACCTGGGCAGAGTGTGAGTGCTGCTGTGCAGGGAAGTTAGAGAAGGACCCATTGTACTGATGGCCACCTGCTCTAGTGGGAGTCTCTGTTTAACATTCTTTTCTTTGTGAGCACTTAAGAAATTCTTATCAGTATAATAGGGTTGAAAATGAAAGAGAATGTGAAAAAAGTCCCCAAAGCCTATCAACACTCCTCAGTCTGTGTGGGTGTTCCAGAAGGTTTCTTGCTTGTCTAGATAGCAAGTGTAAGTGTTTGTGAGCAAGGTTGTAGCAGATGACTCCGTTTATATTAACCGATACTAGACCATTTGACCCCAAAACAGCCCCTTCATCTCCAAGTGCTTTGCTTAAATGAGCAATATAATAACGATAATAATCCCTTACAAGACTGGCATAAGACCTACTGTTGTTGAAGCAATTTGAGATTCCAAGTTTATTACTGAAGTCCAGACTGTGATTATAGGCATGACTCACAGTGTGGATCCTACACAGCGCTCAGGAGTTTCAGAGGGCAAGTGTTGGCATGTGGACAAAGACAGGGATGACAGGTAAACATCATTTACTGAAGTATGGGAACTGTTCTCGGTCTCACCTGACTGAATCCTAATGCTTTTTTAAATTCCTGAGTGCCTTTGAAAATTACTAGTAAGTGTGTTTGAGGATTAAAGGTGGCACTGTTTTTATTTTGCATATTCCCCTAAAGGAAAGCCAGATGACGTGACTCTGGCAGCCCTCAACTTAGTTCTCAGCATTACTGATCTGCCTTCAGAGGATGAGTCCAGCAAGGGCCATAGGTCCTCATATGGAGAGGAGAAGGCCACCAGGCTCTTCTTAGTTTGGTGCCGAATTTAAAGAGTTCTTTCAGGGGTGCCTGGGTGGCTCAGTCGGTTAAGCACCAGCTTTTGGCTCAGGTCAAGATCCCAGGGTCCTGAAATTGAACCCTACCTTGGGGATCCTGCTTCTCTCTCTCTCCTCCCTGCTGCTGTTCTCTCTTGCTATCTCTGTCTCTCTGTTTCCAGTAAATAAATCTTTTTTAAAAAAATAAAAATTGAAAATTAAAGTGTTCTTCCAAGAATGGAGACTGCATCTGTCCTATATTTGCTTGGATACACACACACACACACACACACACACACACACACACACACACACACACTACAAACTACATATTTCAAGGAGATGGAAGAACTGACATTTGGTAAAATTAAACTAATAAGAAGATAATTTTCCAAATATAAGAAAGTAAATTCTAAAGAACTTAGCCAAAGAAATTTGCTGGATCTTTTTCTAGGGCAGATCCTTTCCTCTATCATTTTATTTCCCCAGTATTCCCATTTTTTCCTCCCAGTATTCCCATCTTGATGGGATAACAGAACCTAAGAACTGGATAATAAAGAAATAATCCCTACATTTGTCCAAGGACATGTTCCTGAGGAATTCAGATAAAGGGGACTAGAAGGAAGAAGTGATATTTAAATACGGTGGGATTCACTCTTTGATTTTCTTTAAGGCTCGTTCTAGTCTCCTTTTAGGCCCTGAGTAGATGACAGTAGGTTTTTATTTCACAGCTAAATTAAGAATTGCTGAGAATAAGTATGTTTTCTTTTAAATGTGGAAGTCAAATGCATATGTGGAGGTCTCCCCATTCTTTGGAGCTCTGGCATCACAGTGATTATGATTCTGACTGCTTTAAAATAACCTGAAGTCTTTGCCTTGCCCTAGTTCATCCATCAACCAAGTGTTCAAGACTTGCTTTGGGTGGTCAGGCCTCTCATGCAGACTGGCGGTCCAGAGACCTTCACACAGCTGATGAGCATCCTGTCTGATCTCTTATGTGGCTATCCAGAGGGAGGAGGCTCTCGAGTGTTCTCTTTCAACTGGTATGAAGACAATAATTATAAGGCCTTCCTAGGGATTGACTCCACAAGGAAGGATCCTATCTATTCTTATGACAAAAGAACAAGTAAGTTTTCTGAGTCATATATATATAATGGCATCTGATGTTAGTGAAGCTGATGGTTTAACACTTCCGGGGAAACCCAATCCTGGGGTTAAATCAGTGTTGTTGAGGGACCTTGAGCAGAAGGCTTCTGCTCCTAGAAAGTTCATTTCCCCTTATAGGAAAGGAGCAGTGTTCGTAAAGCATTCTGGATATGAGCCATGGAAAGAACTGAGACCCACTTGGAAAGGGAACAGAGGGGACATTTCCCACTGATCTGATTGAACTAAGGTTAAGTTCTAGAGGAAGGGAAGAAAGATAAATGAGGAGACAACCCAGGGTTGCAAGGAAAGCTCAGGTCAGAAGGGCCCTGGCAAGTAAACATGGCTGTGGGATGTTTTTACTAACAGTGCAGTGAAAATCTCTTTGTGCTCTACTGGCAAGTCCCTGGCAAGCCATCTTTCCTACCTTTTATAATTTGGGGAAGGGGAGGCTTCTGTGAAATAAAGAAGGTGGGATGGGGAAGAAATACAACTGGATCACCTTTGCGTTCAAGATTGAAAAGTGGCAGAAAGGCACGCAGCAAAAGTACTTGGGCCCTAAACTAGCCCACATGACAAAAATTAGGCAGCTATGTGAAGGGAAATTATCCAGGCCAAAGCTGAGATTCCAAGGGCAGGCCTTGTTTGGCCTCTTGTCCCTTTCATGTGAGAATGGCATTTGTTCCTTGCTGTAATCCCAGGCGGGCTTCTTAGCCTTCTTCTAAAGCAGAGTAAACCACAGGGTAAGCCCCATTCTTTGTTTCTCTGATGAGGCCCTCATTGAGATGCACTGTGGCATTTTGTTACTTACTAATGATGAGCTTGTTATTGGTGGGGTACAGCCTATTAATTCAGGTTATTTGTCAAATCCTCCAGCATAGAGTTGAATGAGACATGTGATTTGAACACACTAATGGCTATGTTTAGCTCTGAGCAAGGGGGGAGTTTCTATAAAATCCATTCCTTCTTTCCTGGCAGCGGCTTTTTGTAATGCATTGATCCAGAGCCTGGAGTCAAACCCTCTCACCAAAATAGCCTGGAGGGCAGCAAAGCCTTTGCTCATGGGAAAAATCCTCTTCACTCCAGATTCTCCTGCAGCACGCAGAATACTGCAGAATGTAAGGCCCCAGCTGGTCATGTTCTTTTTACCTTGGACCTCCCAGAAGAATGAGAGAGAGGGAGAGAGGGAAAGAGAGAGCTAGTACATGTGCACGTGCCTGCTCAAGCACTCATAGTCTCCTGATAGCAAGCCTTATGTTTGTTTTGTGTTTAGTAGAGTCTTAGGTTCCTCCCCCAACCACAGCCATCATTGGAATGCTTTGCGCCTATGTCCCTGCCTGGGCCCTCCCTTCTTTACAAAACCTACAGTGACGTTTTCTTCCCCAGCGTTGAATTTTATTCCTAATGGTAGAGCTCACAGTTCTCTGAATCCTGGCTACCAGAAGAGACAAAGGCAGGAAAGGAGAAAGAGCATTTCCTTACAGGGAATCCAAATCTAGTTTAAATGAGGCTCTGGGACAGTAACATTATCAGTATTACATGTGTCTCTGAGATATTAAGAAACTAGATTCTGGCAGTATGGAGGTTAGGAAACAGCAGATTTTTATGGGAAGTATCAATAGACTAGAAAGTAAAGACACTTCCTTGAAAAGACTTACCCAAACATTGAGAGTTTATGACAGGAGTAGGGAAGGTACAATCAAAACTGCTCTCTCACATTTTTCCTCCCTGTTCTTGTCTGTCTGTCTGTCTCTGGTTTTAGGCCAACTCAACTTTTGAAGAGCTGGAGCGCCTTACGAAGTTGGTCAAAGCCTGGGAAGAAGTAGGCCCCCAGATCTGGTACTTCTTTGACAAGAGCACACAGATGACCATGATCAGAGTACGGATGGCAGGGGTAGGGGAGGAGAAGGGCCAAGAAAGTTCTATAAATTTCCTTTTTCAGTAAAGGGTTGATCTGCTGGAGTTGGATCAAAATTTAATAAGCAGGGGCTGGGGCCTAAGGCACCAGTTCCGGAGGTACCAAGTGGAGTCACTGACTTCGGGTGGGAAATATTTCTTGAATTCTGGGGGAAATGTGAAAACTGATCAATGGCTTCCTGCAGTTTCTTGCTTTTTAAAATTTACTTGAGGGCCTCAGATTCAAAGGAGCATCTCCCCAGGCGGCCAGCTCTTTAACTGCAAAAATGGGTATGTCTGTCTGCTGTCATTTCCAGCTTTTGCAAAGCCAGGAGATTAGAGTCTTATATAGCAGAGATAATTAAAAGAGAACAACAGGGGCGCCTGGGTGGCTTAAGCCTCTGCCTTCGGCTCAGGTCATGATCTCAGGGTCCTGGGATCGAGTCCCACATCAGGCTCTCTGCTTGGCAGAGAGCCTGCTTCCCCCTCTTTTTGTGCCTGCCTCTCTGCCTATTTGTGATCTCTCTCTCTGTCAAATAAATAAATCAAATCTTAAAAAAAAAAAAGAGAGAGAGAGAGAGAGAGAACAACAAAAAAACATTAAAAAAAAGAGAGCTTCCTATATTGCTATTTTCCCTGTCCTTCTTCCCTCACCCCCAACATTCACATTTTCCTTCTAGAGTGACCTGTATGTTCAGGGGAATTAGGATATTGATAGGCATACCTTATCATGGCATAAAACCCACTTGCTTTTTAGGGAGGCTTACTACCCCTTTTCATTAAAAATTGGAAATGGCCTGAAAACAAGACCAGAAATCTGTGGAATTTCTAAATACCCTGACTGTATTGTTTCCTTCCAAGGACACCCTGGAGAACCCAACAGTGAAAGGCTTTTTGAATAGTCAGCTTGGTGAGGAAGGTGTCACTGTAGAAGCTGTGCTGAACTTCCTGCATAGGGGTCCTCGAGAGAGCCAGGCCGATGATGTGGCCAGCTTCAACTGGAGGGATGTATTTAACATCACAGATCGCACCCTGCGGCTGGCTAGCAGATACCTAGAGGTGAGGCATCCCCCCCCCCCCCCCCCCCCCCCCCCCCCCCCCCCCCCCCCCCCCCCCGCCCCAGTGAACCAGGAATTCTCACAGCTCCCAAACAGAGATGCATCCTATTCTCTAATAGCTTATCAACATGTAAAACAGTTCCCATTCCACATCTCCGCCTCCCTCATGGCTCCCTGACTCTTCCCTGCTGGTCTTTCTCCCTTGTAGCCTGTCCTCCACCCTCTCTTGTCTGCCATAGATTCCATCATCATTGGCCAGAAACCGCAGGTTCTCAGGTCCCACTGCTTTCTGGAAACTCTCACCCCCAGCTCTTACAGGCATATCACGCTCAGTGTAGCTCAAATTAGATGTGCATTCTCCTCTCCATAGAACCTGTCTTCTTGTGGCACTTCCTACCCTGATCCCTGTCCTCAGCATTATTCCAAATGATCAAGCCAGAGATTTTGTGGGTCATCCTTAGTTACCTTTCTTCCTCGCCTTCCACACAACAGCTATTATTTATTGAGGATTTCTTTGTGCCAAGCATTGTGCTCTGCTTTCGTACACAGTAGCTCATTTCACCCTTGCAAGAGCTCCAAGAAGTGTGTACTATTATCATTCTCATTTTAACAGATGCAGAAGTTGAGGCTTAAAGAGGTTAAATAAGATCCCATTCCATAGCTGTTCTGTGTAGCAGATTACATCCAGATCTGGGTGTGTCTGAATTCAGAGCCTGCCCTTCTGACCTCTCTTCTGCCTCTTTCATGTCCAGTCACTGAGGACAGTTATGCACCAGTTCCAACACATGATGGTTTTTCCCATACCACCAAGAGCTTCTTCAACTCCAGCTGGGTGTCCTGCAATTCGACTCAGTGCCGACACTACCTGGAGATGGCATCAGATCCCCTAGGTTAAAGGCTCAGTCCCCTGACATTGGCATCCACCCTCTACTTCTGCCCACAGATTTAGCTGGCAGGTTCCCATGACCCTTCCTTGGATTCAATTAATTTGCTAGAGTGGCTCACAGGAGTCAGAAATATTTTACTCATTAGATCACTAGTTTATTATAAAAGGATATAACTCAGGAGCAGCCAAATGGAAAAGTTACATAGGGCAAGGAATGAGAAAAGGGTGTGGAGCTTCTGTGTCCTCTCTGGGCATAGCATTCTCCCTAAATTTCCACATGTTCACAAACCGGAAGCTCTCCAAACCCCAGCCTTTTGAGTTTTCATGAAGGCTTCATTACTTAGGCATGGTTGAGAAAACCATGGCCATTAGGGACCGAATTCAGCTTCCAGCCCGCTCCCCACCCTTCCCCTCCAACCCTATAATCACACAATTGGCTCCTCTAGCAACCAGTTCTCATCCTTAGGTAAGGTCCAAAAATCACCTCATGAACATAACAAAACATACTTTAAGGCTGCTCTTCACTTAGGAAATTTTAAGTGTTTTAGGAGCACTACCAAAAACAGACAAAGATAAATGCATATATTTTATTATAAATCATAGTACCACACTGAGGTTTGTCTGTCTCCTAAACATGTTTCAGCTCCACCTCTTGCTTTTAATGCTCTCTGAATTCTGGAAGCATTGTCATCTCTCTGTCAACCTCTTGCAGTGGCTTCCTCTCTGGGTTTCAGGGTCCAGCGTCTGTTGGTTCAGGCATTTCTCCATGCTGCCACCAGAGCTACATTTCAAACATTTCATCACTCTCATGCTTAAAATCTCACTGAGTCAGTCCCCAGGGAACACAACTGCCTTCCACACCTACTGCAGCCCATCTGCCCAGCCAGAATTCAGTCACACATCTGCTGCTCTGCTCCATTGGCTTTTTGCCACCCTCAGGCATCCCCTGACTGCTCATGATTTTGCCCTTTGCAAATGCTATGACTGATTAGAGATTTTTTGCTTAAACAAAAAAAAAGAGAATTTATTGGTTGACCTAACCTGGAAATTCCGGGGATCTAAGGACCCTTTTGCCCTTTTGTCTTATGGTTGTGCTTGCTTCTGCCCAGCTTCGATCTCAGCTAGGCCCTCTCCATTTGGTGGTGTATCAGCTGTTTACGGCCCTCAGTGGTCAGCTTTACCCCCCAAAAGTCTGCAGAAAGAGGCAGTAGCTTTCTCATAGCATAAGCTATACTCCTGGACAGTTTTCTGATTGGTCTAGCTCTACCTATCTCTGAGTCTCTTGGGGGATTGTGTACTATGATAGGTAGGTGTGGGTCATACGCCCACTGTGAAGTAAGGAAAGCAAAGTTAGCTTAATCTAAATCTCTGGGACTGAACAGGATTACTGTGAAGTGGAGGAGACTGCTTCCCCCCAAAAAGAAATATAAGGCAGAAAATCCTGAAGTGACTTTTCTTTCCCCGTCTGTTGAGCTTCCATTCATCCACTCTTTGAGACTCAGCTCTCAAATGTCACTTCTGCTTCAACATAAGTTTAACCATTTACTCTTCTGAGCTTTCTTTACCACATGTACCCCCATCCCCGGCCATGTCATCCACCTGCTGTGGTTATAACACAGGCAGGGCTCTACTCTTGCAGAATGGAGTTCAGTGGTTCCCACAGTGTTTTTGTTGGGCACCTCAGTACTAAAGAATACCTCTTGTCTTTTGTTTGACTTGACATTATTTTGGTAACATAAAGGTCTCATTTCTTGTAGGATGATTTTTTCCATGTAACTTATGTTTCATGTAGCGCCAGGCACCTAACGGCTACTTAATATATACCAACTGCTTAGATGGATAAGAATTCAGTTTCTCGAACCAAACTGCCTGGGTTCAGATCTCCACTGCTTGTGCCTCAGTTTCCGAATCTGTAAAATGGAGATATTAATAGCACTTAGCTAATAGACTTTGATGTGGGAATTAACTGAGGTAATTCATGCGAAGTACTTGGAGCAATGTCTGGAATATAGTAAGCACTTTAATACTAACTTCTCAACAAAATACAAACCAACCAAAAATACTGTTTAGGAGGAGGATGGTGGCATTAATGAAATCAGACCCAGCCACTGCGCAGTTCCTGGTACTCTAGGGATTCTGAGCAGCTAATTACATCCTGCCTTAGCCACCAAGACTTCCAAGGGCCTTGCAATCCCATAAACTGAGCTAAGTGCTCCTAACCAAAGGCCATGGTGGCCACAGATCAGTGGCCTCCCCCAGGGGGTCCTAAGAGGCGTTTTGATGGAGACAGAAGCCCAGCAGGTGATTATGATGAGGTTTCTGGTCTTCCTGCTCTTTCAGGGGTCAGAGGGAGGAGGAAAGCAAGAGGGTATGATCTGAAAGGAGAATGTAGCAGGGGGAAATGTGCAGTGAGGAAGAAACCGATCATTGCATTTGGTCCTGCAACATTCTGCTTTTATTCTTGTGCTTCCGGAAGTCTGGAAGAGCTTCAGAGACCCTCCAGCTCCCATCCTGAGGACTGCTCAACAGCACACTGGGAGGAAAACTCTTTCCAGATGGCTCTAAGGGTCTCTCTAGGACAGGGCAGCAAGTATGTTCCTTCACTGGTTTATTTAAGACCTGACTGAAGCTCTCCTTTTCAGTAATATGCTTTGGACTAAAGAGGTTTGAGAGCTTCCTCCCGGGCCAGTCTTGTTGCCTACTTCCCTCCCTATTCCAAGAAAGAAAAAAAAAAAATCATCTCAGGACGATTAAAGCAAAAACAGACATTTAAATGAAGATTATGTTGATCTAGGTCAATGTGGTGCTCAGATATGATACTGAACAGTAACAGAAGCTCTGAAAACTTAGAGCAAACACCTTTGAGCCTTTGTCTTTATAGGAAAAAGGAATGATTCAGTAGCTTTCCTAATAGAAGAGCTAAATCCCCTTCCTTTCTACTTGAATGAGGCCTTAGTTACTGAACATTCCATTAAGCCTTAATTCCTTTAAGTAACCCCTACCCTGAGCACCATTTTGTAACTTCTGTGGACAGTGGTTTAGTGGCTCTAGAACTTTTATTGTCCTCAGAGCACCCATTCAACAAGGGGTGTCTGTAGTTTACTCATTCCATTATCACATTCTGTCTTTACCTCAATACCCTGCCCTTACTGAGGAAAAATAAAAAAAAACGGACAGAAGACAGCCCTTCTACTGAGAACATGGGCAGTGAGTAAGGGAAAGGGGTAATGGTGGTACTTGGGTAGCCCCACATCTCCAACATGTGGAAAGATTAATTTCTGCAGCCATTCAGATCATCCTCTTCCCCAAGTTTAAGGAGATTGAAGGCAACTGAGTCTTCACATAAGTTAATCTCTTAACTGGTATATATGAACTTTTATAGCCATAATTTATATGTTCCTTATTCACATATAATCACCTATATGTTTCTTATTCACATTTTTCTTTTTGGGAAAAAATAGAAAAATTAACAAATTATTCTTCTGATTATCCTTTAGTTAAAACAAACATATACACCCCTCCCCTTTGATTTCTTTGTTTAGTGAAAGGTTAGGCCTGGAAAAAATGGAATACTATTTAGAGTTCACAATTTAAATTACATAGTTTATTTGAAAATTTCATGTCTTGATAGTCACAACAGGAAGCTGAATTCAGCCAAATTTCAATATGAAAATACCTCTGATCAAGGCATAAAATTGTACTTTAACCCGTCACAACTACCTTTTCCTAAGGTTTGAAAAAACATACATTCATTAACTGCTTTAGCCTCTTCTGTCCTCCCAAGTCCATATATATGCATAGCTAATATTTATTATCTTCGTGGTGATTATCTTGTTGATGAATTAGCAGTAGTGGGATTTTTTGGATTCATTTTCCTCTGTAACTTGCATGCTGCTGGTGACATGCCACCTGCACATAACCAGAAGGTGCTCAGGGAGTATAGTTTTCAGGCTAGCCTGAAACAAACAGGATTAGGAAGATAAAGCCCCTGATCATGTAATATGTGTAGAGTCAGATATATAGATATTTGTGTACCATCTACTGCTTTCTTCTGTTGATTCATTGGCTCCAGATGCGCATTGGGATGTTAGAGAGAAATCAGAGGAGAAGAAAGAGTGCAGAAGTCTCACCACAAGAGCAGTGTTATTTCAAGGGCCATGAACTGGATCATATGCAGTGACCTTATTTTATTCCTCTTCAGTTTCTCAGAGAAGAAGCCTAGAATAGGACTAAGGCAGGAGAATGCAGGTGAGGGATGGGCTAGGGTCATGGATGGAGGGAAGGGGCTTTTTCTGAGGCTTATGTGCCCTCTCATACAACTCTTCTAACTGTCTCCTTATAGGCATAATTGTTTTCATTTTACATAATTAAAAATAGAGTCTTAAAGAAGTTGACTAACTGCCCAACAGTGCAGCAGAAAAGTGGGGGATCCAGAATTAGAATCCAGACCTGTCTGGCTCTAATGAGGAAGTTCTTTCTCCTGTAATATAAGGGGCGCATTAATGGAGGCTCAGTGTGTATTGTTTGGATAAATTATATAATGAGTTGGATGAAAGCAGCAACTACTTTGTAATACTCTGAATAACAGACGCTATCCTGATTGGGTCTTTTCTTCATGAAATAACTAGATTTAGAATAGGAAACCAAAAATATTTTAGCTGATTTGGTCATTCATATATTTGCATGCATTGAACATATCTATACCTGAATAAATACAAGTGATCCCTGACCCTTAGAAGTTCACATTTTATTGGGAGAGTTAAGCATGTTATTAAATAATGTCATATTAATGGTCTCGCAAAGGACTACTAGAACAGTAATTCAATCTGATGGAGTAGAAGCAAATTGCACAAATCCAAATTCAAGTGTCACACATCTTCTAAGAACCACCAATTCTTCCTCCAAATTATCTTCAAAATCCTTGATTTCTCTTCTTCTTGGTGTATGGCCTCTTTACAGAGTTTGTACCATCTCTCCTAGCTGGTCACTGGACTTCCATTCTCTGCTGCTTCTGTTCAGCTCCTGCATTGCCTCCAGTGGGATCTTTCTAAAACCCATCTCGCCATGACGTTCCTGCTGAAAGATCCTTAGTGACTCCTGGTTGCTGTAAAGGTGGTCACTCCCAGTCTAGCCCCTTCACGGGTCTTCCACAATGTGTGGGCTGACATGCTGCCGGCCTCCACTGTATTCAGGCAGACTCCTTGCCTCCTGTGCCCCCTGGCTCCCCTTCAAAACTCAGCTCCTGTGTTTCAGGCCTTCCTCCACACACCTTATTCCTCCATCATAGCCCTTGATAATTGTCTGTTCATACACCTCCCCATCCCAAAGACCTGAGCTACTTAAGGGCTAAACTCTGTCTTATTGATCTTTTGATTTCCCATTTTAGGTTAGTGGAGCTGCAATGACATAAAATAGACACCCATGCATGCCAAATTAAAACTGAAAATACATTTATGCTGTGTCTTAGAGACTGAACTTGCTGGCTAAGCAAGGCAGAAGGACAATTTCAGACAGAAGGAAGAGCGTAAGACCAGTGCAGAGTTGTGGCTGTAACATCAGGGGAGTAGGTGATCGGTGAGGGTGGGGAGGAGCAGTAGGGTCTGGAGATGCCACTAGAAAGATCAGCTTTACCCTGCAGACTATGGGATGCTATCTCCAGTGCTTACTTATGGGTTCTGTGATTTGGGGCAACAGGCTGTTCCACTCTCTGAAAAGTGAAGATGGCATCTTATGCTGCAGTTTGGGGAATGTTCACCGCTATGGCAGAACCGGCTATTTGCAACCAGAATGTGTTCTCATTGGTCAGTGCCTGACTCTGTTGATTAGGAAATATCTTTAATCTAGTAACACTGACCTCCCAGAGTTGATGTAGTGATTAGACCAGGAAGCTTTGAGAGCTAGCATCTTCTGCAGTTACCAGGTAGGTTATTGCGTGTTCCCTAGGACCCAGTTAGATAAGAAGCATTACCTGGTGGCTTTGCCCAGTGTACATCTTGGAGATCCAAGTTGACTTTTTGTTTCATTATTTATTTATTTTAGAAACAGACATACTTTAACAGCCCTGTATTTCCTGTCCCTTTGTTTTCCAGTTGTGGTGCATTTCCTCACTCTTTGTGATAGAAGGTTTCAGATGTCTGTTTCACAGTGCCTAGTGTGTTAGATAAAATTTATGGTAGTGTCACCATCCCACCCAACTCAAATAGCCCAAAGCTATTTTATTTAGTGGCTTTTTCCATGTGGTTGGAAATGAATCTTGAGTGGTTGAGCCTAGATCTGCCAGGAAATTCATTCTGGGATGTTTGCCCACATCCACTGGTATTTTTCAAAAGGAACCCCGGGTGTCTACATTAACACCAGCAGGACCACTTCAGGTCTCCATGGGCATTCATCAACTGCTTTGTTCTCAGCCTAAGTATGGAAATTAAAGATGTAAGCAGCATGATTGTAGAGCCAATATTTCGAAGGGTGCAGCCCCTCCCTTATCCCTGGACTCACCCCTGACCTGTCCTGGGTATGTTAGTCAGAATACGTCAGCACAGGGTGCCATTCCCCTTTGATTATCAAGTTCAAACAAAAAAGGAGATTCTTTTTCTCTTTGCCTCCACTGGGCAATGTTTCCCACTTAATATATAATTTAATTCATCTATTACTTAATGTGTTTGAATTTAGAATCTGGCAGGTCAGAGTTGAAGAAGGAAGCCTGCTGCTACTGCAGCTTCTCCTCCCAAGGTGGTGTTTGATTTAGCAGTGTAAACAAATGACTGCATTCTCAAGAGGTCTTGAGCACAGCTGCCTGCCCTGGAGAGAGCTCGAACCTCTTCCGCTAGACTGAACTCTGCTTCCTGGGGAGTATCAGCAAAACAACCGACAAGGAAATGTAGGACTTGTGTGGACTTCAAATAGTAGTGGCCCTGCCACCAGTGTTTGGCTACAGCAGCTGGGAAATGAGGGGAAGAAGGAAGCCTCTCTCTTTTCTGCCCTTTGCTAGCATAGGTCATTGTAACGGTTCTCTTTTAGATTCTGAACTCTAGTTGGAAAATTTTCCCAGAATTTGCTTCTGAGGCCACTGTCTTTTTATTCACTAAAGATGTCCTTTGAATTTCTTCCTATTACCAGTGCTATTTTTATGTTGAGCCCCTTAAACTTGCCTTCTTATCTACCTACATTATTCTTTCCTAACATTCATGACCATATGGTTTCTCTCTGTATGGAACCAAACAGCTTTTATAGATAGGTTCCATGACATCAGCCTTGTTAGAACCTACTGTGTTTTCTTTTTCTTTTCTTTTCTTTTTAAGATTTTATTTATTTATTTGACAGAGAGAGAGATCACAAGTAGGCAGAGAGGCAGGCAGAGAGAGAGGAGGTAGCAGGCTCCCTGCTGAGCAGAGAGCCTGATGCAGGCCTCGATCCCAGGACCCTGAGATCATGACCTGAGCTGAAGGCAGAGGCTTAAACCACTGAGCCACCCAGGAGCCTAGAACCTACTGTGTCTTCACTTGTAAGCTAATCAAACCAAACCAAATATGTCAAAATCCATGACCCTGGGTATGGGTTTAGTCATTCATCTTTGCCTCCCAAATACATTCATGCACATACTTATATAAATATACATGCCCATTAGCCAGGATTTTAACTTCAGGGACCAGAGCATGTACCACCAGAGAATGAGGCCACTCTCTCTGAGGCAGGTGACCTCCCCATGAGAATGCAAGGGTACATTATGAGTCATACCTCAGAGAATGACCCAGGAACTTCTGAGTTACATCTAAAGCAGTTTCCATAATTGCTGTGCCTTTACTTCAGGGAGATTTGTTGAGGATGACATTCTAGATGATCTTCATAAGCCTTCCTCTGGGCAGAGTTGTCTGACTTTCACTTAATGGCCAGTCAGCAGTAGTGAACACCAGTGGTTTAGGACTCACCTCCATCCCTATCCCTGTTGTCCAGGTGGGACATGGGGCTTTGACTTCAGTCAAAAGCATTGTTCAAACCAGATGAAATGCTGTAGATCAGCTTGGCATAGGTTGTATTCCCAGCCATATTATTTAAAGAAAATAACTGCCCTCCTCCCAGACAAATAGCTGTCACAAATGAAAGGTAACCTGGCAGGAGCTTCAAAGCCATTACTCTATTGACTTTTAAGATATTTTACAAAAACAGTAATAAGAATGGTATTTATCAAGTTCTCATTATTTGCGAGACAGTTTAATATCCTCCAGAGGAAGGTTGCCTTGTTATGCCTCTTCAGCGAGCTTGGAGTGATCACTGCAACTGGCCTCATATAGTGGTGGTGAGGGCTCGGGGGTTTATGTGAGCAGAACCCTCGGGCCACTTTGGGTGCATAGTGAGCCGCCAGTAAGCACTAGCTTTTACTTTTACCAGGAGGCACTGGCTGGCCCTTCCCAAACACTGTCATGTGATTCTTAGAACACACCTATGAGGTAGGGTATATATCAGTTCTGCAGACAGGGAAACAGATATACAGTTAGGAGACAGCAGGATGGGGATGGAATTTAGAGTTGTCTGTCTCTTCAACACTACACCATACCACTTTCCAAGATGGGGAAAATAACCCAACTTTGAAAATGGTCAGATGTTTCAGCATAGAAATGAGTGTTTGAGAACCTTTATAAGTTTTGTGGGTTTTTTTTTTTTCACAGAGAATCGGTACCAATCTAGGGGGATGCAGCAGGAAACATGACTATGAATCAGCTGCCTGATAAAACAGCCAGGATGGGGCCCACGTCACTGTGGGGCTCAACAATGTCATTGAAAGCATCAGCTGCTTATTCCAGTATGGATTTCCCTTTAAGACATGAAAGGAGAGTTCAAAGAGAATGAGCTCGATGGCTCAGAAAGCCATGTTATTAAAATATATTTGTTTTTATTAGCCTTTTTGCTTCAGTGAGAATTATACTCTCATTAACATATCGAAAACTCACTTTTCACTAATTATTCCTAGTTTATCCTCTGAATCCAGGGTGCACAGTATTATGTTCAAAATACAGTAGTAAAGCTATATTTCTTACACTGATCAAGACTTCTAAATTAAAATCATTTCAATTCAGTAATCATTCATTGAGTCCTTTTCATGTGAAAATACTCTTCCAGAGACCACAATGAACAAGAATGGCCCCTGAATTCCAGGAATTTACTGTCTCTAGAGCTGTGATGACCTGAAGAGTAACCAGTGGCCATGTGTGGCTATTTAAATTTTGATTAGAAAAATTCAGTGCCTCAGATACAATAGACACATTTCAAGTGCTCAACAGCTTTTTGGGGTCCCTGGCCTACCATATTGGATAAGGCAGATATAGAACATTCCCACCAAGCAGAAGGTTCTGCTGGACACAGCTGCTCTACTAGACATGGGCAAGAGATCTTCCTGTCCAGGAATTCTGTTGCTCTGACTTTGTGGTTGGATTGTAGCTTACTCTTAGAGTAACATGTGGAAATAGCACCACCCTTCAGACTTGACATTTGAAGACATGGATTCAGGTTCTGCCCCTGACCTAGACTGACCTTGAGGCAAGGCCCTTTGTTCCTCTGATGCCGGTTTCCTTACCAGTAAAGCAAGGACATCAGATTACAAAATCTCTCTGACTCCTGTCTAAATGTTCTGTGAAATGAGTGAATTGGTAGAATATTCCTTGTGTGTGTCATAACATACCACAGCTAAAAGAAACTACAAAGAAGGATTTCCATCTCCAAACTCATTTTTTTATTTTAGAAATTTAATTGCAAATTCACTTTAAATTTACATTAATACTAAAATTCTATATATGCAGACCTAAACTAGCTAAACTGATTTATTTATTTATTTTAAGATTGTATTTTTAAGTAATCTCTATACCCAACATGGGGCTTAAACTCACAACCCAAGATCAGGAGTCCCATGCTCTATCAACTGAGCCAGGCAGGTGTTCCCAAACTGATTTTTTTTTTAAATGAGATTCTTTTATTACTCATTTTTGTAGAATAAGGTCTCCAAAGAGAAAAGTTAAATATGTTTCCTTTTGTTTCTTTTTTAAATGTACTCTAGCAGTTTAGTTTTGATGCTTCCTTGCCCAAGCAGGTTGCCAATTCTCTGTTCCCATAGTTTGCTATTAAATACTGACAAATGCTGGGAGCCGGACTCTTGATCTTCAACTGTGGTGAAAGTCTATATTCCCCACCAAAAAAAACCCCAAACCAAAAACCATGAAGTAGCAAACCGTATGTTATTCCTAGGAAAAAATAAACATGCATTAAGGACTTGCGGTGTCATGAGGTTCTTAAGTCCTTTATCTCATTAAAGGACTAACCAGTGTTAGGCTGGGTGATGCCTATTTGCAAAAGAAGAGCGGGGTAAAGAGAATTTCCTGTTTTTCTTAGTTGTATGATATATGACTACACTTACTGGTATTTTTTAAAGAAACTCACTTCCATTTAGAATATTGATCTTCTGGGATGCCTGGGTGGCTCAGTTGGTTAAGCGACTGCCTTCTGCTCAGGTCATGATCCTGGAGTTCCAGGATCAAGCCCCTCATCGGGCTCCCTGCTCCATGGGAAGCCTGCTTCTCCCTTTATCACTCCCCTGCTTGTGTTCCCTCTCTGGCTCTGTTTCTCTCTGTCAAATAAATAAAAATCTTAAAAAAAAAAAAAAAGAATATTGATCTTCTTAGTATGGTGTCACTTAAGCTTTGGCCCTCTGTATTATCTCACTACCTGTGTTCCTCTTTCCCATATCAGCTGGAATGGCAATTAACAGTTTCTTTTGTTTTCTCTCTTTATATCTAGAAGACTGAAAACATTACAGGGGACTGGTTCCTAGGATATGGAGCCTGAGGTGGGACAGTTTAGTTCAGAAGGCCCAAAGAGGGCCGGTTTGCAGTCCTTTGTTGTTCATATTCAGCTTCTCAGCACAGTGAGGCTTCTGGCTCACTCTCTGAGGTTGCCTGAGGGGGACTTAGCAGCAAGAGGGTGGGTGAAGGAATTGGGCTTGCTTGCTTCTTGCCAGGTTGGAGAGAGCTTGGCCCTCTTATCAGCTCTTTATGACCTGTCCACCTTCCTTGCTTCTCTACTTCTCCTGGTATGAGTTGTGGGGTCAAATGAACTAGGCTTTGACCTACTCCACCACTATGGGCAAGTGACTCAGTCTCTTGGAGCCTAAGGTCCTGGGCTGCAAAGGGAGAATAAATAATAACTATGCTTTCCTACTCTACAGGACAGTTGGGAGCATGTTGAGGGCAGTGGAGCAGGCTATATCCATTGCCCCTGATATGGGGTTGCTCCTGATATGAGGGGAGAAGACTGGGCCTCTGGCAAGTGGGGAGGCAATCCAGGGCCTGCCACTTGCTAGCTGTATGACCTCTGGCAGGTCTCCTAGAGTTCAGTTTCCTCTTCAGTAAACTGAGGATTCCAGGTAACTCACAGGCTCTGTGTGAGATAATATGTTCCTTTAAGCCTGTGTTACAACAGTTTTCTAACCAAGCTTCCTGCTTCCCTTCTTGCCTCCACCAGAGATTGTTTGGAAACACAATTGGATCTCACATGTGCTACCCTTGTTTAAAACACTCCACTGATTTCTTAGGGCCTTTTAGAATTTGTCTGGACGACTCCTGGTTTTAACATGGAAAGCCTCATGTCCTAGGAAGCCCCTTGGTGGTTGGTCATGCTTCAAGTCCAGCAGGGCACCCGACGTGGTCCCTCACCCACCTTCCTAGTGCTCACCTCTCTCTGCTCACTTCTGGTTACTTCTGCTTCTCCGCACAGTGCAAAGACCTGAGGAGTGTTCAGCACAGTGTTGATGCCCTGGCCCTGACTTTTGAGAGTCTGATTTCATTGTTTGGAGTGGGTCCTGAGAGTAGGTGTCTTTTTAAGGCTCCCCAGTGGTTCTAAGCACAGCCAAGGATGGGAACCACTGCTCTCTTCTTACAGGTCTTCAGACACCCCACGTGTTGTTCTCTGTGCTGGAGCTGACCTTCCCTTGCTCTCTTCCCTTGGCTAATTCCTTCTCATCCCCATTCTACTCATAAGTCCCTTCCTTCAGCCAGCCCTCCTGCACCCCTTCAGATAGACTTAGCTGCCAGTAGGCTCCCAGACTACTCTGGGCTTGCTTTCATCAGGGCCCCGTCATTCTGCATTTTGATTGTTGGTTCCTCCACACCTCTCCCTCATTAGGTCTAGAGTTTCTTTCAGGAAGAGATTCTATCTTTCCTTCTTGTATCCCTGGAGCCAAGCAGGCTCTGGCACACTACATACAGGCCTTCAGTAAGTATTGGGTGAACAAATTAATCAAGACAGGGCCATCTGACCTCTTGTGAGTTACATTATAAGAAAGAAACATTGACACAATAACCCTAGTATAGTATAGGAAAAAGAGGTTAAGGAAAAACCAGATGCCAGGATAGTCTAATACTTCAACAAATTATAGATTTACTGGACAACCGCCAATATTCAAAATAAAAGAAATTCTTAGTTTTGCTTTTCTGTAGGTAATGATTTTTTTCTCTTCCAGTGGAGAGAAAGAAGACCTGTTAGGAAATTCCTCTCCCACCCACGTTACCTGTCAGAACTGCAACTGGAAATGATTTCTCTGACTAAATCATTTTGGCTCTGTGTTGTTTTCTTTCTTCCTCCTTGTCCTCCCCTCAGCTGGGCATCACTGTATGCTTGTAGAGAGGCAGAGAGGCGGGAAGGCTCACTACTATGAGTGCTTCTCTCTCTCTCTTTAAAACTCTTTTACCGGCTTGCTTTCTGATCTTCAAAGCAGCCTGTATTCAGTGTGACCCCACTCCCTTGCCTCCCCATGCTAGGGAGTGAGAGCTGAAAGTCTTTTTGTCATTTTGAAGACTTGCATATTTGGACAGCCTCCGATGGCTCTCACTAAATCTGCAGGGATGAGAGCGGGTCAGCATTTGTAAGCCCCCCAATACCCCCAAGCCTAGACACAGGGACAGATTGACACCAGACCCCACAGTTGAGCAAACAGTAAGTTTCTAGATCTCCTTGCATTTGACCCATCCCCGTGGGGCAACCGCCCTTATCCCCTGCCCTCTTCTTGCAGTTGTATCTTTGCTGTTGGTGTTCTTCACATGCTTTCAACCTTTGTGATTATCTGCAGTGCTTGATCCTGGATAAGTTTGAAAGCTATGATGATGAAATTCAGCTCACTCAACGAGCTCTGTCTCTGCTGGAGGAAAACAGGTTCTGGGCTGGTGTCGTGTTCCCTGACATGTATCCTTGGACCAGTGCCCTACCGCCTCACGTGAAGTACAAGATCCGGATGGACATCGATGTGGTGGAGAAAACCAATAAGATCAAAGACAGGTGACATCTCAGGCAATCTCAAAGGCCCTGTACATCCCCAGGAATGTATGGGGCAGAGAGCAGGGTCTCCTCTGGGCTCAGGTCTCCATCTCTTCGTAGGGAAAGGAGGGTTACTTGGAAAAGCACAGAGACACTTGAGTATCAGAGAACTAAGCTCACTAAACAGTTGGCCCTCTTAGTTGGTGGAACCAGGAGAACTCAGTTACCTTGTCATCACTCTCAATTTAACACTTGTCCCTGGCTGGTCTTTGGGCAGTTTGGAGATGCAAACCTCTAGGTATTGAATTTTCTTCATATAGAGCTTCTGCAAATGAGGTTTCACCAAAGTCACTGGAAAATTACATTTAGTACAGAGTGAGGGATTGAGATGGGACTCAGCCTAAAAATCAGCAAGATTGAGAAGAGATAAGATTTTATAAAGTTCAATGTAGAGCCTTTGAATTAAAGCCATTACATGTGACAGTGGCTATTATTCATAATTGAAGTTTAAACTGTGACTAGAAAATAGAATTGGTTTGGAACATTTTAGGGGAGGGGTTTCAAGAGAGTGAGTTTCTAGTCACCTTGTGCTTGTGCTCATTCACAACCATTGTTCCATCCTCTGGTTTCTTTGTAGGTACTGGGATTCTGGTCCCAGAGCTGATCCAGTGGAAGATTTCCGATATATCTGGGGAGGGTTTGCCTATCTACAGGACATGATTGAACAGGGGATCGCAAAGAGTCAGGCCCAGATTGAGGTTCCAGTTGGAATCTATCTCCAGCAGATGCCTTACCCCTGCTTCGTGGATGACTCGTGAGTCAGAGGTTTCCAATCTCCCTCCTAGACACACTAATCAGGTTGCTGGGATGGGATGGAAGTACACCCCAGGCTTCAGTCTCTTTGGAGAGAAACCCAGGGAGTGGGGCCAACTCGAAGAGAAGGGAACTCTGAATGAGGAGCCGTTTCTCCCAGACCGCAGGCAGGGCCAGATGGACAAGTGAAGTGGCAGGGAAAAAGGAGTTGGTGTTGTGGGTGGAAAAGGGAAGGTGAAAATAAAAGCAAGGGAAGTGAGGTTGGGAAAGGGGACAAAGGCTTTTTAAGTTTCCACTACGTAGTATGTTTGGTATGTGGAAGAGTTCTGGTCAGAGTGTTTGCCCAATGATTGCTAAATCAGCAAATTAGGACTCTGCATTGCAAGTAGGTCTGGTTCCTAGGAGCCTCAGAATAATGCAGCTCCTTCCCTAATTAACATTCCCATGGTGCATGCTTAATGAGAAGGTAGAGGAATGTGTTGGATGAGCTGGAATCCTCCCTTCCTGCCCACCCCCACCTCAGGCCTATATATCTGTTGGCCAATAGCAAGCTAAGCAAGTGGCCTACTATTTTCTGAAGTGTATTGGGGAGATGATAGAGAGAGGGATGGAGAAGAAGAGAGGATTAGGTGGGCTCATTTACCATGGTGGATGGGGGCAGGAATACCCCCAGGACAGGAGCAGAGACCTGCAACTAGCTTAGGGTTCAACTTCTAGAAAAAAACTGGGAAGTTCACCATAGTGTACATTGTGTCAGTAGGGTTCAGGGAGGAGAGAAACACAGCCTGAAGAAAGGTAAAGTCAAATTGCCACCCTCAAACAGTTACAATAAAGCCCAGTAGGGGCACAGGAAACCCTCCCTCTACACAATTTGGTTCCGATTGGTTCCCTTCAAGTCTACAGAAGACTAGAGAGAAAAGGGTGGCTGTTCTGCAGTCAGTTTGGGTTTGGACGATAGAGATGGGATGTGGAGCCAAGGGCAAAAGCCCAGTTCTACATTTAGGATCAGAATGGGAGTGTCTGGGGCGCCTGGGTGGCTCACTTGGTTGAGCGACTGACTGCCTTCGGCTCAGGTCATGATTCCAGAGACCCGGATTGAGTCCCACATCAGGCTTCCTGCTCGGCGGGAAGCCTGCTCCTCCCTCTCTCACTCCTCCTACTTGTGTTCCCTCTCTGGCTGTGTTTCTCTCTGTCAAATAAATAAAATCTTTAAAAAAAAAAAAAAAAAAAGAATGGGAGTGTCTGGCAGAGTACACAATAAGGAGGCAGTGGGGAGTCTAGCCATTTAGACTGGGAGAGCCCTCTGGTGGCAGGTCCCAAAAGTGCAGGCTCTATGAGTTTCTGGTTCTCTCTTTATGGCCATCTTGAGAACTCTCCCACACTGGAATCAGCCCTTGCTGTGACAACCAATGATTTTCACTGCATAATAATCCCAAGGGCTTCACTAGCACATCAAGCACAGGGGAAATATGTGTAAAGTTCATAATAAAGTAATTCCAGAATATCAAATCTATCCTGCTTGCTAGAATGAATATCCATGGAATTACTCTACAGGTACATGGCTGGTGGAGTTAGTTATATTGGATCGCCGATTTATTTATTGATGGTCAGTTGCCTTCTGAAAGTGCCACACTTAATAGTTATTTCGTGCCTCTTCCTGCATAACTACAGTTTGATCTTCTGAGGTAGATAGTGCTAAGGTGGCTGGGGCCCCTGGGGAGCCCAGTTGTTTCTCTTACCACCAACACCAGTTCCCTTCATTTGTGGTTCGCCTTCTTGGACTTCACTGTTAGCACACATCTTTTCTGGACACAATTATATCATCAAGTTTTCAGTTCTTTCTGGAGAGATCTTGCAAGAAGGTCTATATTGTGTAACATACAGAATACAATTTTATTTTACTCCTATAACTTGTAGAGCATTGATCTGGACTAAGCAAAAAGCTCTAAGGAAAAAGTAATATTTCAGGGCAAAGTGCAGTGTATTTAAGTATTCAAACTGATCGATTGCCCGTGGGGATTTTCTGCCTTTCCCTCCATCTGGGCTTTGTTCTCAACACAACCAACCAACTAACATTTACTCCACCTCTACCAAGTATAGGGCATTCTACTATTCCGCTTCTTTCCTCTTGCTTCAGCTTTATGATCATCCTGAACCGCTGTTTCCCTATCTTCATGGTGCTGGCCTGGATCTACTCTGTCTCTATGACTGTAAAGACCATCGTCTTGGAGAAGGAGTTGAGACTGAAGGAGACCTTGAAAAATCAGGGTATCTCCAATGCAGTGATTTGGTGTACCTGGTTCCTCGACAGCTTCTCTATCATGTCAGTGAGCATCTTCCTTCTGACCATATTCATCATGGTAAGCCACGTGGAGAAGGCCCAGTTGTGCCTCCCACCTTTCCTCTTGTTAATGAACTCATGCCTGCCTTGGTCATCTGGCTACCAAGGATAGCTTGACATGTAGCTAGTCAGCCATTTCAACCAATGTGGCCACATGCAGCTGTCCAGTCATTTTAGTCAAGGTGGAAAATACTCAGAGTGCCCCTATCCCCAGGAACCCTCGTATCATGGCATGTTCCCCACTCCCACTTCCTGCTCAGGGAGCCACAGCCCACAGAGATTATCTAGTCCTATTCTGTGGACCATTTGGAGAACCTGCTATTAGGAGAGCCCAACGCAGTGTAACTGTATGTGCAAAGGGTTCTCTCTTTCCAGACATAAAAGAAACGAGTACAAAGAGTGTTTTCCTGGGATTAGTGTCTCAACCAGCAGCTGAGGTTGGAATGTGAAGAGCCTTTTCATTGTATTAGGAGAGCAGAACTAGTCTGTTTATTCATTACCATCATGGTCACACCATTCATGGCTTGACCAAAGGACATTCTGCTGCCTGAAAAGTGTCCAGAGCATTTTATTTTTTATTATTTTTTAAAGATTTTATTTATTTATTTGACAGAGAGAACACAGCTAGAGAGGGAACACAAGCAGGAGGAGTGAGAGAGGGAGAAGCAGGCTTCCTGCCCGATGCAGGGCTCAATCCCGGGTCTCCGGGATCATGACCTGAGCCAAAGGCAATTGCTAAACCAACTGAGCCACCCAGGTACCCCATCCAAAGCATTTTAAAGAACAGAGCTTAGAGTCTTAGAGTCTGTCTTTTTTCAGCGGTAGGAATTTTTATACCTACAGGCAGCATGCATAGGTCCATCATCTGTAAACCAACAGCTCCCTCACAAGCTGGACTTGAAAATAAAACATTATTTCATAATATGTTCTTTCCCTCCATTTTTAGTTCCTCCACAGTAGATGATCTTTTGTACTTATTAGATGATAAGTTCATAAATTTGGTTAGTTTTTTATATTTATTTGATGGGATTTGGTATAAAGGTCAGACTTCAGGCTTTGTTATGGTGTTATCAAGCTTGCTTTGTTTTTCTGTCATAGTCATATTAAGTGCCCCTCTACACTAAATGGTTTGTGTGCTGAACCATAGACTCTCACCTAGGGTGTGTCCCATCCCGTGCTGGACCATATTAGTGCCAGGAATGTCCCATTACATATCCTGTCCATCCCGCAGATATTCAGTTAAACCAGATCCTAACCCATCTCTTTGCAGTAAAATGTACTAATTCCGAAGGGTTTTGTTCTGAGCCTTTGTCAAACTCTGTGCTAGAGCCCTGTCAAAACCAATGCTGATAGAGATGTCATTCTGCTCAAGCAACCTAGCCTTAAATTTGTGGCTTTAAATTTGCAGGGTCCTTGAGATCCACAAAGACGGGAGGAGAAGCTTCACTCCTTGTCTTCTTCTAGTGGTCCCTTATTCCTTCCCATCCTTCAGTTTGCCCCTTTTCCCATTTCCAAGATGTTTTGTGTCCTCTGAATTAAAGGAGTCAAAATGCTAAGTGTCTGACTTACACAAGGTGCATAAACATGTACGATGTCCTGCAATGTCTGTTAAGTGACATTAAGATCTGCCTTCTTAAGAATGGGCATTAAGACTTCAAAGCTTTTAGGACGTGAGGTAAAGAATGTTCACCAAGAGTTTCTTGCACAAAGGGGTTTCTCCTTGTGGGAACCAGAATATTGTTCCAGGGATGACGGAAACAGAGCTTTGCACACAAAATAGGATTCCTTAGAATGACGCTCCCATCTTTGCCTTGTCCTTCCTTCCCACCTCAACTATGCAGGAAAGAAGCTGGAAGCTAGGACAATGGGAAGGTTCCAGTTATTCAAGCTATCAGGAACAGAAAAGAAAAGTGGTCATTAGAGGAAGCCAAGGCCTGTGAGGCTGTTGGGTCATTTCGGTGACTTTCTTTCATCTCTGCCTGAAGTCACTGAGAGACTGTATGGGCCTAGAAGCTTGGGGGACTTTGTTTTGAGCTGGGATAAGAAATTGATTTTATTCTTCTGAGAATACCAACAACTATCTCAAAGTTTTTCCGGGCATAGTCACGTGTTCAGCCATGGGTTCACTCTTATTGGGCTGTGTAATTAAGGAAAAGGAGTGAGCTTTGTAAAGTGTTGTGGAGAGCTCTTTGACACACATAGTCAGGAGCGTAGCCCTCTTCCACCCTCCTTTGCCATTTGTTTTATTTGAATATTCAATCTGTCCCATCGGTGCCTGGCAGGCACAAGAGTGTGAATGAGGGAGAAATAGTAGCAATGGCAGGCAGGTGACACATCTGTTCTTCTCAGCTCTTGCACACCTCATGGGTGTTGCTCATTGTCTCTCTTTTCTATTAAGAACCCAGTGTTTCAGGGCACTACTAACAATTGATTAGAATCCATTCAAGAGATGAATATGTTTGTACCTTTATGTTCCCGAGAAAAGAATAAAATGATCTATATGTATTTGGAGTTCTGTGCAAAGAGTAAAATTCCTCATAGAAGATCTGTAGTAAAAGAGAACCAAGAAGGCCTAATAAATTTGAACATCTCAGTGTAACCTATAATGGAAGTGGGCAGCAGCTCACTTAGTGAAAATTACCAATTCGGTTCTATTTTCTACATAGCCAAAGTGACTGACTCATGAGTTAATGTCAAAGATACAGAATATTGTCCCAGGTTCTATGTATTTGTATGACAGAGATAAGGCGGAGGATTGATCTACTTCTAAGTGATATGGATTAGCTGCTGGTATTTTCACCAGTGTGAGTGGTAAATCTCAGACTACAACTCCATATGATTGAGCCAGCAGGCCAAGACCCCAGCAAATTTTACAGATTGTTAGGGGGTCTCCCACCTCTCTTTTTTGTCCCTTATCTACTCAGTATATCTTGGAGCTATTGATGCTCTAAGATCTTCTTTCCCTTCCACTTCCCCAACCCCTCTAGGCTTATTTCTCCCTTCCCACCAAAGATTTGTTTACTTTTAATACATACTTAATACATAACGATTACTCGTACAGATAGGCAACCTACTGTGTTGCCCTCCCAGGGAGAGCAACACTCAGAAGATTAAAGGAATTCAAAAGCATTGAATCTCAACTGTGGAATTTTGGCCCCCATGAGAGATGGTGGGAGAGATCACTCTGGAGTATAGGGCTTCTGAAGGCCCAGAATCACGGCATAGCCGTTGCCCCCTGGGAGGGATGGCACCCTGGACATGGGTGGAAAGTACCGACTCAGATGGCACCTTTGGTTTCAGCATGGAAGGATCCTGCATTACAGCAATCCATTCATCCTCTTCCTGTTCCTGCTGGCTTTCTCCACCGCTACAATCATGCAGTGCTTCCTGCTCAGCACCTTCTTCTCCAGGGCCAGCCTGGCCGCTGCCTGCAGTGGCGTCATCTACTTCACCCTCTACCTGCCACACATTCTCTGCTTCGCCTGGCAGGACCAGATGACGGCTGACCTCAAGATGGCTGTGGTAAGGAACCCCAGGCTTGCCCCGAATGTGCGAAACATTTTTGTAAAGGTGTCTGTAGTCGTTCTGGAAAACTGATCTGCCCTTTGCAGGAATCTGCTTTGCCTTTTGGGCCCAAGGGACATAAGGTGTAATGGCACAGGGGCAAAAGCCAGGACAGTCTTCATCCTGAGTTACCCAGTCCCTCCTTACCAAACCTGCCTGATGAGTCGGCTCTGGGAAGCAATCAAAAACCAGTTTAATTCACCAGTCCTTTAGTGTGTTCACAAGAGGGGAACAGCCTGGGCCATTTCACTCACTTTTGGCAGCAGGAAGGGAGGGAAAGGAGCCTGCCCCCTAACTGTTCTGTGCAGAGAGATGTTTCCATTCATTAAAAGCATTTGTTTCTTTGTGTAAAAACTTGAATCCAGTAGTTTACAAGGGATCTTTATCACGCTCTGCCACTGCATGCAGAAAGCAGTGCAGAAATGAGCCAGTTAAGAGCCAACCCCTCTTACCAGGAGAGAACTCTAGAAATTGACTTTGATTGCTTGAGGGACAGAAATCTTGGTTCACAATTCCCAAACTAACAGCACTGTCGCATTCTCTAATCAGTTTCAAATGGGCCATTTCTACCCTCTCATTAACCAGGCTTAACTGACTTCTGGGTTCTCTAAGGTGCAGCTTTCCTTGTCCTTCAGAACTTCCCTCCACAGTTCTCTATGCAGTGCAGTCAAGAAAAGACTACGACCTGCTCTTATTGGGGAAGATCTAGGATATAAGTTGTTCTAATAACCCAAACTGATTTGGTTACAGAGCTGCCAGGGCATCTGCCTTTTATTCCTCATGTTAAACGAGAAATTTAATTGCTGGTGTTTATAGCACCAATTTTCTAAAATGGTCACAAGGGCCTGGTAGCAGAAAATCCTTATGACTAGGCCTATGGGCAGAGCTGGGCTATCTTAATATCCTGGGTAGACATCCATACTTTGAGGCCACAGCTAGCTTCATGGATGTGTGGATCCACCAAGAAACTATAATACTGGCAGGGTGTGGAGCTGGGCTGAGCTGAGATTTTTTTTTAAAAAATTTTATTTATTTATTTGACAGAGAGAAACACAGCTAGGGAAGGAACACAAGCAGAGAGCTTGAGAGAGGGAGAAGCAGGCTTCCAGCCAAGCAGGGAGACTAATGTGGGGCTCAATCCTGGGACTCTAGGATCATGACCTGAGCCTAAGGCAGTCGCTTAACCAACTGAGCCACCCAGGTGCCCCTGAGCTGAGATTTTTTTAATGACTTTTGTGAGCGTAAGGCTGGGGAATCTCTTCCTTCTATAGAGAGACAGTTTGAACCCCACCCTGGGTCCTACAAACTGCAGAGAGACCTCTGAGCAGAGGAATGAGAATAGCCCACCACTCTGTGTGTGCTTGTATACTTCTGCCATGCAGACAACCACCAGTGGGGCTGGGGACCCTCCTCTTCAACCTTGCACACTACCTGTTTAGTTGACTTGTTCTCTCTACAGAGAACCTAAAGGAAATGACTATTCCCAGTATGGAAAGGAAAAAAGATGACATCAGTGGAATCTGAGGCTCTTCTGGCCTCACTGATAGACCTTAGGACCCTTAGGAGGTCATGGAACCATCCCTTGCCTGGCACTCTAGACTGTCCTAGGACACTGATGACTCTGTGGACCCTTCTAATGGGATTCACATGAAACAACTCGAGTTATCTTCTTTGTCCTATCAAGAACTGTGTGATCTCAAGAAAGAGGAAGGAAGAAGGGGGAAAAGGAAGGAAGGTAAACCTGAGCCCCTTTGGTCCTTTGGTATGTTGTGCTTTGTGGTATTTTTCTTTCCCATTACACAACTGTATTGCACTGAACAGATGAGAGTTGGCTCAGTGAGTATTGCGTGAGGTCCCTGAGGCATTTCCAGAATTCCCTTTCTTGTGGGAAGACTGCCTTATGCCTTCCCTGGATTGTCCTTATACCTGGACACAAGGTTGACCTCTCTTTTGGCCCTCATACCTACCTTGTGGGCAGCTGGGTGCTGGTGGGTGGGGCGAAAGACTGCTGCTCATCTAGTGTGCCCTCTTTGCCTCACTGCAGAGCCTGCTGTCTCCTGTGGCATTTGGGTTTGGCACTGAGTACCTGACTCGCTTTGAGGAACAAGGCCTGGGGCTGCAGTGGAGCAATATTGGGAACAGCCCCATGGAAGGGGATGAATTCAGCTTCCTGATGTCCATGAAGATGATGCTCTTCGATGCTGCTCTGTATGGCCTGCTTGCCTGGTACCTTGACCAGGTGTTTCCAGGTAAGGGTCAACTCTCATAGGGTAAAGGTACTGATACTGGGTTCTTCAGATCCCCAACCTTCCCCCACCTTTCATCTAGTTTAAATCTTATCCTTTCTAAGCTCTTCCTATTTGGGCCTTCAGAGCCAGCTTTTGAAACTTAAGTCAAAAATCCATCAGTAAGTGCCGGAGGCTCTACTTTAGAAATAGGTCCAGAATCTGATCCCTTGTCACCACCTCCACCACTACATACCAGTCTAAACTTCCTTCCATAATGATGGCCTGCTGGTCTGTTCTCCACATTGTGTTTAGTGATCCTTTCAGAACCTGGGTCAGATGATATCTATCTTCTGTTCACATCCTTCCAGTGGCTTTTCCTCTTGTTCAGAGTAAAATCCAGTGTCCCACTCCTGGCCTATAAGATGCTTCATTTTCAGCAGCCAACTAACTGTCTTCCTCATTTCATGCCTTTCTCTTCTCCCTCATGTTCTCTGTGCTATCCACGTCTACCTCTTTACTGACTATTCTTCAATACATTCAGTATATTTCCTCCTCAGGACCTCTGTACCTGTTCTCATGGCCTGCAGTATGTTTCTGAAGGCTTATTTCTTCACTTTTGTTCAGGTCTAAGTTCAGATATCACCTTATCACTGGGATTTTCCAGATTGAAAATATCTAAATAGCTACCCTTATATAAATCACATTCCTTCAGTGCTTCTGCCCCCTTTATCCAAGTTTATTTTTGTGACGTCACTATCTGACATGACATATCTTTACTTCTTAGCTATTGACTCTCTATCCCTAGTAGCCCATGAGAGCAGGCGCACAGTCTGTTTTGTTCAATATTACAGGCTTGATGCTACAAGTAGTGTCTGACTTTGGGTGTACATTGAATAAATACCTGGTTGATCTGCTGCATGGAAAAGCAACTCCTGAATCAAAATTGGGTGTTTGCACAGTTTCATATTTGCTTTGTAGAAATCAGAGTTTCCTTCCAATTGGTATTTCCTGGTAGCTAGAGAAGTCCGACTTCATTTGAGTGGGCTCCAAGTCAAGAGTGGCCACCTTGTGCTGTGGCAGCCATGGCCAGGAGCAGGCAGGGGAGAGTGAGGCTGGGCCCTGGCCCCGGGGAGGCACAAACTCACATTATCCTGGGGCAGCCTTTGTTGGGAGAAATATATAGGCAGCAACCCTGGAATGGGAGAAAGATTGCTAGACTGAGCCAGGAGGCCTGAGTTTGGACCCTAGCCATGCGATTTTATTAGTTTCCTAGGGCTGCCATAACAAAGCAGCACAAATCGGGTAACTTAAAACAACACTTTTTTTTTTTTTTTTGGTCTCACGGTTCTGGAGGCTGGAAGTAGAAAATCAAGGTATTGGCAGGGCCATGCTCCCTCTGAAATCCCCAGGGGAAGGAGTTTTCCCTGCATCTTCCAGCTTCTGGTGGTTTTTCAACAATCTCTGTCTTCACATGGTGTTCTTCCTTTGTGTCTGTCTGCACATGGCCATCTTTTTATAAGGACACCAGTCAGATTGGATTAGGCTCCCATGTAGTCCAGTGTGACTTAATCTCAACTAAGCACATTAGCAATAACTATTTCCAAATAAGGCCAAGGGTTAGGAATCCAGTTTTTTTCTTTTTTCTAATACCAAATGTGTCATTTTTTGTCCCAACATTGGCTGTTTCTCTAATACCAACCAGGTGTCCAACCATCAATTCAGTTCTCCCTAGTTCAGGAAGTACCCAGGATTAGCACAGGCCTCCCAAAAAGACTCAGTCCTACAAGACTCTTACCACCTCAGAGACTGGAGGCAAATGCAGTGCCCAGGCTACCCACACTTTTGTCCAACTGACTACAGATTCAGGAGTTCTTACAATGACCACCACCACCACCACCACCCCCCCCGCTTTAGTCATTCACTACAATGACTCACAGAACTCAGGAAAGTAGTCTACCTGCAGTTACAGTTTATAATAAAAAGTACAGCTCAGGAGCAGCCAAATGTAAGAGATGCATAAAGGGAGGGACAGGAGGGGTGGTGCGTGAAGCTTCCATACAGCTCTCCAAGTGCACTATCCTCCCAGCACCTTGCTGTGCTCAGCAACCTGGAAGCTCCCTGAATCTCATTCCAGAGTCTTTGTAACTCTTCTCCAGCCTCCTCCTCCCTCAAGGTGGAGAGTGGGGCTGAGAGTTTCCATCTTCTTTTCCCAGACCTGGTCTTTCTGGTGACCAGCCCCATCTTGAAGCTATCTGGGGGCCCTCCCTAGATGAGTCACCTCCTTAGCTTAAACTCAGGTGTGGTTGAAAAAGGTGTTCAGCTCCTTTTGAATGACAAAAGAGATTACTCTTGCTCAGGAGATCCCAGGGGTTTGGCAAACTCTGTACTGGAAACAAGATCAAGTATTATTTTGTATTCTACTATGGACCTCAGTGTATCTTTTTGAGGGGTTGTGGGGCACAATTCAACCCATCATGGTGACTTTGAGCAATACATTGCACCTGTGCCACTAGAAGAAGGTAGAATAAGTGAAAATTGGTTGGATTGAAAAATGCAATTTGTCCACAATTCAAGAGTTTTATTTTAGCCAAGCTAAAGCTTTAATCTGTTCAGCTATTAACTGAGCAGTACTTATATGTTAGGTACTTCACTAGTTTGGGGGGGAAAAGGGATGGAAAAGACAGATCCAAACCTGCCCTTGAAGGTCTGACAGTCTGGTGGCCATGGAACATGGGATAATATTAAATAAACAAAGATAGTGTGTTCTCACAAAATTAACATTTTGTAGGGAGCAAAGTCTGTTAAGAGAACCAGACAAGAAATTTGGGAGTCTTTTCCTTGGAATCCAGTAGAATAGGGTGTTTGAAGTCAGGGATATTAGAACCAGATGACCCATATCAGAATTACCGCACCTGCGTTTAATTAGCTGTGACCTTGGACAGACATTCAAAGTCAATGTGCCTCTGTTTCCTTATCCACAAGAATACCTATCTCTTAGGGTTGTTTTGGGGGTTAAATTTTTAACACATGAAAAGTACTTACAGTATAATGCCTGCCATAGAAAGAGTATCCAACAAATGTTAGTGATGATCATCATCTTTATTGTTATCTGGTAATTGTTGAGAAAGGGCATGATTAAATTCTTTAATAAAATGTGTTTTTTTTAAACTATTATCAACCAAGATCATCAGTCTTAGCATTGCTGGTTGTATACCCAAAAAAGTGACTTTTTAAACTACAACATGTTGGAAGGAGTAGTCTTTGTGGTAGTCCTTGGATAGTTGTGTAATGCTTATGAACTATGTATATCTTTCTTTTTTTAAAAGATTTTATTTATTTGACAGAGAAACACAGCCAGAGAGGAACACAAGCAGTGGGATTGAGAGAGGGAGAAGCAGGCTTCCCACCGAGCAGGGAGCCCTATATGGGACTTGATCCCGGGTCTCTGGGATCATGACCTGAGCCAAAGGCAGTTGCTTTCCAGGGAGCCACCCAGGCGCCCCAGAACTATGCATATCTTTAACTATGCTCTGAGGTTCAGGTAGATAAATTCTCAGTTTTGTAGAGCATGGTAGGACTACCAGAACTTATTCCTCATTCCCCTGTCATTTCTAGGGGACTATGGAACCCCACTTCCTTGGTACTTCCTTCTACAAGAGTCCTATTGGCTTGGTGGTGAAGGTGAGTCATTTAAAATTTTTAAATTAAAAACAACACCCCCCCCCCAAAAAAAAAACCCCTTAGTGTTTGAAACTAGCTCCTTTGGCTATGTCCTGGATGTGTGTGGGCTGTAGAAGGGGCTCCTGATGTCAAGTGTGTGGTTCCTGCCACTGTGGTGCATAGTCTCTGGGAACCAATCTTCTGTGGGTCCCTGGGCCTGAGTGAATGGCTGAGCACTGATAAACCCTTGTTTCCCATACAACTCATGCCCAGTGAATGAAATTGCCTTCATGAAAGAAGGACAAATCACTCGAGGGTGTAAATGACTTTTGCAACTCCTCTATTTAAAACAAAGAGAGCCACAGAATCATGAAGGAATCTTTGCACTGGTCTTCTTCTGCCTCTTCTGCTGCTTTTTATTCCTTTTCAAAATATAAATTAATTTATTCTCCTAAGGTGAAGGCTGGTCCATCTAGAGGCTGGGGTAGAGCTATGACCTTTAAGGTAAACACTCCTAGATTCTCCTAAAATTCATCTTACTTTGTGATTGGGGAAGAAGGCCAAGGGGCATTTGCTCAGAATGCATCTTAGATAAAATATACCTTTCCTATTAAACAGGACAGGGGGCCCAGGGAGAGCTCTAGCAGTTCCATACACTCGTATTGTGAGATGTGAGAAAGCAAATAATTTCTGACCTGAGAGCTGGGAACTTCCTTGGAGCTGGGAGTTTCTGGAAGCAAAGGAAATACTTTCCAATCTGTTTGTTCCTCACCTACCTTGCCCTTTACTTTGTATTTTTGGATCTGGGCAAGGATTTATCCTTTAAGTACTAGATAGAGATTTGTTTTCTCTAGGGGGTTAGCCTAGGGCCTTTAAAAGGCTTGAGCGGTTTTGTTTTGCTTTGTTTTGTATTTATGGTTCAAACAAATAGCACTTCGACAGCTCAGTATTTTTCCATTATGTTGGTTTGTCTGTCTTGTCTATGAACTTTTAAATTTCAGGTACACTAAGGTTATAATCTATCATAAGTGGGGATTTTCAACACAGGAGTATGTGTTTGGAATATGTCTAATTTTAATGAATATCATGACTTGTGGACATTTTTTACCCTCTATAATATCAGCAGATAATCTGCCTCTCAAAAAAGAAATTCTTAAGACAAATGTGCTCTTTCAAAAATGAGTCACATATGTTTTTACCAGCAGAAGCCAAATATTTTTCACCTGCCTCACAGGCTAGAGTGAAATAGATTCCTAAATCTTTCTAAAATCAGAAAAGAGGGGCACCTGGGTGGTTCAGTGGGTTAGGTGCCCGACTCTTGGTTTTGGCTCAGGTTGTATGATCTTAAGGGTCCTGAGATGGAACCCCACATCAGGCTCCACGCTTAATATGGAGCCTGCTTAAGATTCTCTCTCTCTCCCTCTGCACCCCCCCAACTTGCATGCACTTGCATGTTCTCTCTAAAAAAATAAAATCAGAAAAGAGCTGAGTTTCTTTACCTGACTCCCCTCCTCTCACAGATAAAGAAATGGAGCCCAAAAGGATCAGTGTCTTGCCCATGCTCCTGCTGATCACTTGGGACAAAAACCTGAAACTGGGAAATGCATTTCCTGGCAAGGAACTCATCCCATGACTGAACTATGTAGAATATTTCCCCCTGCTATTTTGTTGCATGTTCATGCAGTAGGAGAGCTAGTAAAGTGACCAAAGGCATTGTGGGCAATAGAGCTGAAAATCCTTCAGGAGGCAGAAATAGAAGCGCTGGAGGTGGCAGGTCCCAGACCAGTAGGCCCATCGCTTGCTGCTCTGCCTTCAGCCTGCAGATCTACAGCGGGCAGCCTGGGGAGATGGAGGCCCTGGTTGGCCGCTGCGTTAAACAACTCCTTCTGCCTGCATCTGCGCTCTGGAGGTCAAAGCCTTTAGATGTGTGGTGACAGTGGTTTCCTCCTGTCCCTGCTTTCCTCTCTTGCTGGCTCGCTCCTCTGCTTCTCTTCCCTTTCCAGGATGACCTGATGTTCTTTTAAATCAAATGCCAAATTTACCAAAAAATCAAAAAAATTTTGCCTGTGTGTGTGCGTGTGTGTGTGTGTGTCTGTGTGCTTGAATGTCTGATCTGTGTAAGAGAGTATATGTATATGCATCAGTATGAGAATGTGTGTGTGTGTTTACACCACACTTCATGATTTATATAAACCTGTACCTCAACCAGGCTCAAGTCTGGTGTTAGTCCCAAAGGACTTGAATGCCCATAAAAATGCTCAGGTAAATTTTGTCTCAATCTGTAATTTAAGCTGGCCATCCATCGTATCACCTTGAATGAGCTTTTCTGAAGGTTCACCGTGACTTTGACATGTTTTTGATGGAGGGAGAAGTACTATTGGTGAGGTGAAGAAAACCCATTGCAAACTCAGTCTGCGTTTTGTGAATATTTTTTAAGTTATAATTTCTGATATTGTGGGCCCTTGCTGGAATGTTAAGAGGATGAGATGAAGCACCTGTAATAAAATTCCGTCTGCGCTCAGCGAAGCTTGGCAAGCCAGCCAGCCAGGAGGCACTGGCAGCCATTTTCGGGGCTTTACAAGCCCACAGGTCAGTGGGCGGCAGGACCATGCTCAGGGCTGGTCCCTGGCAATGCTGACTTGGCCTTTTGAGGCAACTGTGTTTTCTAACTGTGGTAGGAAACCCTGCCACCTTTTTCTTCTCCCCTCCTTTTCCTGCCTTTACTGATTGTTAACGCTCACCAAGAGTAATGATGGCTTCTGGTTTGGTGCAGGGTGTTCAACCAGAGAAGAAAGGGCCCTGGAAAAGACGGAACCTGTAACAGAGGAAATGGAGGATCCGGAACACCCAGAAGGAATAAATGGTAAAAAAAAAAAAAAAAAAAAAAAAAAAAAAAAAAAAAAAAAAAAAAAAAAAAAAAAAAAAAAAAAAAAATCCAAAACAATAAATGCAGAGCAGAGGCAAAGAGAAGGTGCAGAGTACTGTAAAGAATGGAGCAATACACGTCATGACTAGGGTGCAGTGGACCCCAGGAAACTGATTCTGTTGACGGGGGTTAAATGATAGTTTCTCAAGGGCCAAGCTGCACGTGTGTGGAATGAATGGTCCAGCCAGACATTAACGCATATTTCCTGGAGAAAGCAAATCCCAAGTATGTGGTGTGTTTGTGCCCTTGTTAGGCAAGTCCCGAGTGAGTTGCACAAATGTGCTGACTTCCGAGGATTTAGCAAGAACAATAACTTGGGTCACTGAGACTTAAAGCGGATATGAGCTATAAGGAAAGACAAAAATAAATGCTTCTGTGCACAGGAGGAAGGAGTCTAGTGGCGCTGACTACACTTCATTCGTGGTTTACAAATCTGCAAGCCCATTCATTCAAACCATCAAAAGCCTTTCCTGACTGTGGAAGTTACCTAATAATTCCTGAAGGAATGAATTAGGTTTGCAAGTATTCCCTGGCTTTGCCTTCCTTACCTTCTCTCCTAGAACCCCAGTTCCGTACTTCTCCCCCTGTTCTTCCTTCCCTAAGCATATGTATTTCTCTGTGAATGCTGAAATGCTCTTGCTATCCTCACGTCTGGGCTTTGCCTGCGGCTGCATGAGAGAGCCCAGCCTCCAGGCCTCTGGCCCAACCCCGTGCCATTTCACAACACTATCAGTGACGTCTGGCTCCTTGGAGAGCTGGTCTGCTGTCAACAGTGCCTCTGGGATGACCCTCCTCCCAGAGTGGAATTCCAAGACCAAAATCAGAGGACTGGTCCCATCTTAGTTACAGGAAAGACCAAAAGGCACACACAGGAGAAGGATGTTGTTTTGCAGGGGAGTCAGTGTTCAGAGCTATGATGTTATCAAAGTAAGTGGTACAGTACAGGGTAAACTCAAGCAGAGGGGGCTGGAGGTTGGGAGAAGTGGATAGCATGGTCATGAGGGTCTGTACTGGAAAGGCGTGGATGAGTGGAGGTATGGAATTTGAGGGGCTGTGACCATCCTACTCAGTAACTGAGAAACTCTCAAATTCTAAGGAGCAAGAAGTCCACTTTAGACAAAATTAACATGAAAGCTTGAGACAAGGTGGCCAGGAGAAGGGCAGTTACAGGAGTGGACATGGGAGAGTCTGAGGGAAAGTTGTTTTGGGAGGAAGATAAGGATCCTGGGCTACTACCAGAAGCCCATGAGGAAATGCCCTACAGACTGCTAGAAATAATAGCCTGGGCTGAAGAATGAACTTCAGGCTAACCCTCCACATATATAGTGAGTGCTTCTGGGTTTGAATTCCAGCTCTGCCATTCATGAGCCATGTGACCTTGATTGGATATTTGATGTCTCCGTGCCTTAGGTTTCCCCATCTATAAAGATGGGCATAATAACATCTACCCCCACAGAGCCGTTATAAGGGTAAAATGAAGTAATCCACATAAAGCACATAAACTATCATTGGCACATAGTAACTGTTCAATAAATGTTAGGTATTATTATTTTCATCATTATTTGGTAGTCATCCTTACAAAGGTCACAGCTAAAGTCTTGGGGGCAAAAGGCAGTGGTCTGAAGATCGAGCCTTGGGGATGTGTACATTAAAGCATTATACTTACATCATGTTCATTTTTTTTCCTCCAAGATTCCTTCTTTGAACGTGAACTTCCAGGCTTGGTTCCTGGGGTATGTGTGAAAAATCTGGTGAAGATTTTTGAGTCCTACAGCAGACCAGCCGTGGACCATCTTAACATTACCTTTTATGAGAACCAGATCACCGCGTTCCTTGGTCACAATGGAGCAGGGAAAACCACTACATTGTGAGTTTTGGGGCAAAGAGCCTGGATTGCTCTTCTATCCTGTCATTTTCTGGCTCTGTTCTGCCCCATTAGCTGCAGTCTACTCTTTCCCATTTCCCAGTCTACTCTTTTCCATACAATACAAAAACATACTATGTATTTGTGTCCCAAGAATGTATAAAGCACTCTGCAATATTCAGAGCTCATTCACGTACGTTGTTTTATTTGATCCTGACGAGAAGTGGGAGAGGGAGTTGAAGTGAGTTTACTGCCCCCTTTGTGTGTTGGGGAAGTGGACATTTAGAGAGCTGAACTGACTTTCTGGGGTCTCCAACTTGAGGGCAAAAGCCAAGTTTTTTCAGTTGTCTCGTCTCTGACACTGTAAGCCTGTCCGCTCATCCCCAGCCTTTCCAGTGCTACTATCATCAGTGATGGCACTAAAGTCATGGCCATCACCATTGCACACCCTTGGTCCATAGAATACTGCTTATTTTCAAAGAGGATTCCTTTACCTTGGAGAAAGTAAAAAGGGTATGCTCGCTAGAGGGGCCTGTGAGATAACCACCTACCAGTTGAAGATAAAGTTCAGGAAAGTTGCAAGCCCTGCACAGAAAGGTCCGGAAGCTCACGTCACTTTTTAAGGGGCCAGAGCGCCATCTGCTGAGAAGGAGAATGTGGCTAGCTAAGGTTTCCTAAAGAGCATCGGAGGTAGCCCTCTCAAGGGGCAGGGAAGTTGTGGGATACACGGTCTTCAAGCCCTTTGACCTCTTACAGAGCGCCAGGAAGGAACACCAGTATACACCCTATGTTGGAATGTTCTCTGAGGGAGGTTCAGTGTGAATGGAATGTGGGGCTGGTGCCATTATATTTGATTCTGTTTCCCTCTAGTGGTTGATCAACAGAGATTTCGGCTTCTAAGTACAAGTTCAGATAACCTGAGATTGTATCTGAACTCAGGGATGGAGCTGGCTAGGCCAGGCGGCACTATATCCAACTGATTGCTCACCTTGTTAACTAATATGGTCAGAAGGCCCAGAGCACCACCCAAGATTTCAGGGCTTCTCAACACAAACACATTACTTCATCTACTGCTGAAATGCAACTTCCCCTGGGGCTTGAAACACACTGTTCAGTAAAAATAGTCATAAGACTTTTGAGTTTTACTTTATGTTGGCATGGTTCTTAGTGCTTTACAGGTATAATAAACTCATTTAATCCTCACAACAAACCCATGATGTGGGCATCATTATTTCTCATTTTACCAAAAAAAAAAAAAGGCCAATATGGATATTGAGCTTTTTGTTTTGAGTCCAGAAGTGATATTGTTGGTGGTAATTTCTTCACCTGCCTTCAGTCACATCAACAAATACATACTGAATGCTTGAGCTCTCATTAAGATCTCCCCTATGCTTTGTAATGTGATATCAGACACTGTATTGACCTATGCACTTCATACCTTTCATTGAGCCCTCCAGGACCAGGAGCAGTGATGACTGAGCTGGAGAGAGTTACTCTGTAGTGCATGTTCGGCAGCTTGGAACCCTGAGGACCCATCAGTTCCTGCCTGGGGCCCTAGGAACTAAATAGAAGCAGAGAACACAGATGTGGACATTCGCAGTAGGGGCAGGATGTACCCATTGCTTCTAAGGCCTGTATGGAAACTGTTGGTCCCCACAGCTAATATGGCTTGGGTTCAATTGAGAGCCAATGCAGGAGTCACTCTGAGAGTCCTCAGCAACCCTGGAGTGGGGGGCTGCTAAAGGTCATCTTTTCTGCCACTGACTCCTACAGGTCCATCCTGACGGGTCTGTTGCCACCAACATCAGGGACTGTGCTCATTGGGGGAAAGGACATTGAAACCAGCCTGGATGCAGTTCGGCAGAGTCTTGGCATGTGTCCACAGCACAACATCCTGTTCCACCAGTAAGTAGAACAGGAACTGAGACCCTCTCCATACCTTATTCCCATCCTGCACCCTCCCCTCAACACACATTTTCTCTAGGGATGAGCTCAAGGATTCCAGTACTGGGGACAGAAGGCAGTATTCTTGTTTAGTTTCCCCCTGCTCAAGGTCCTTGGTCCTGCCTGCTATTAGAGGTATCTTTCAGAAAGTCAGACTAAGCCTCTGGTGCTGGGAGCTGAAGTCTGCCCCTTAAGGACCCCTGCTCTCTGACAGGGTGGCCCATCCTGGGACCCCTCACTCAGCCCTGAACTACTCTCTCTCAGGGACCAAGACAGGAGACCGTTGTTCCTTTTTCTCTCTTAAACAGGGCACTAAAAACTGACTTTTCAGGAAGCTTTTTAGTTGCTTTTCCCAGAACTTTTATTTATTATTTAAAAAGTGATATATGGGGCTCCTGGGTGGCTCTGTCATTTGGCATCTGCCTTCGGCTCAGGTCATGATCCTGGAGTCCTGGGATTGAGCCCCGCATTGGGCTCCCTGCTCAGTGGGAGCCTATTTCTCCCTCTCCCACTCCCCTTATTTGTGTTCCTTCTCTTGCTGCCTGTCTCTCTGTCAAATAAATGGATAGAAATCTTAAAAAAAAAAAAAAAGAAAGAAAGAAAGAAAGGGAGGAAATACAGATGTAAAAGAAGAAAATAGAAGTCACCTGTACTTTCACCATCCAGAGATAACCATGGTTCACACCTCGGTGCATGATTTTTCAGAACTTTCTCCTATGCATGTATAGATATATTATGTAACATTGTAAAGGAGAGTAAAACTCTGCATACAATTTTGTAATCAGCCATTTTAATGCAGTTGTGTTGTTTTCACTCAAGATATCATGAACATCTTTTCATGTCATTACATAGTCTCTGGTAAAATAATTTTTATGTTTCTATACCATACCGTTGTATAAATGTACTGTCCCCTCTTACTAGACACTTAACAGGATTTGGGTTTTCTTTTGTATTATAAACAACACCACAATGAACATCTTCATTGCTAAAACTTTGTGCTCATCCTTAATCATTCCCATAAGGTGAATCTTTAGAGGTGGAACTGCTGAACCCATTGCTTCTCTCATTGCCCTGTCCCCTAGCCTCACAGTGGCTGAACACATCCTGTTCTATGCCCAGCTGAAAGGGAAGTCTTGGGAGGAGGCCCAGCTGGAGATGGAAGCAATGTTGGAAGACACAGGTCTCCACCACAAGAGGAGCGAAGAAGCTCAGGATCTATCAGGTGCTTGGTATTGGAAAAAGACAGGGCTATGGATGGTAAATCCATTGTCTTCCAGGACAATGGCAGAAGGGGAGGTTTCTAAGAAACTTGCTAAGAGGTGCAGCATGTCTGTAAGGTTCCTCTGTGCACCTACAAGGGGCCCACCTCTGGATCATTTCCCACATGGAATCCTATCTTGTAGCAGCCTAAGCTGTATTTGTCCTGATGTTTATGGGTTTGAACTGAAACGTAAGAACAGCCTTTAAATGGTCTTATCTGCTCCTGTGCTTCTGCGTTTCTTGCCTTTTCTGCATTTAAAGAGACCTTCACACCACTAGGGTTTGAACACTGTATAAACATCTAAGGAGGCAGCCTCAAGCTGCTGCCAGATATAAGATATAGTCCCCTTATGCCCCGCCTTTCTCCTCCTGTGCTCCCTCCGCCAGGGCCCTTGTGACCCTGTTGCCTTGTACCGCCTCTAGGTGGCATGCAGAGGAAGCTGTCGGTTGCCATGGCCTTTGTGGGAGGTGCCAAGGTTGTCATTCTGGATGAGCCCACCTCAGGCGTGGACCCCTACTCACGACGCTCAATTTGGGACCTGCTCCTGAAGTATCGCTCAGGTAACGGCCACTGCTTGGTACCCTGTGCTCTCACCGAGTCTTTGTGCCCATCGCTCTCACTGTGCTGCTTTGAAACTGAGCATGCTTAACAGTCATAACTACACTCTGACGGGGTGTGAGCAGTGACCTGAGTAAGTCAGAATTCCAGTAGAAGCCTCCTGAAATGTTACACCAGTAGAGACAGGAAGTCACTGATGGAGTAGCCTACTTCCCCAAATATTCTAAAAGGTTCTCTCAACCTACAGCCCCTCTGTCTGGAATAAGGCATGCAGCTCTAGGTGAAATTTCTCTTTGAGAAGACCCAGATCACATGCAGACATCCCAGGAAACTCCATAGCCGTCAGATGACCCCTCAGGACCAAGTGTGAGGGTGGCATGCTAGTGCCCAGTGCTCCAGAGGACTAATGCAGCTAGCAGTGTCTCAGAATGGGACGTGCTTCCCTCTCTCCCAGCACCTTCTAACCAGAGGGTACAGATCCAGAAAGATAGCAGGCAGAGCTCAGAGGGCCTGTGAATGTGACGGCGTGGTTCAGTCCCACGGTTGGTTTGCCATCCTGGAATCCTCATTACTGTTTTCTTTTAAAGACATCTCCCATTGGTTTCAAAGTATGTTTGTGTTCTTTGCAAAGATTGTAAGTGCAGTGCATAATGATCCGAAGACTGTACATATAGAACTCAGTAGATGCTGACTAACTGTAAGAACTATGTCCCCTATCCGGCAGTTTATTGGAAACAGGTGCAATGCCAGAAGAAGAGGTACTGTATGTGACAGTGCTTGACAGCATGCAAGATGCTAGAAAACATTCACTGTTGTCATTTCTTATTCTAGTATTCTAGACTTGGCCGCAGAATAGTTTTTTTTAATTGATTCACTTCCAGTTTTCAGGTCCATGTCACAGGGAGATTGTTGGACATCCTTTCCCCTCCAGCCCTGCCCGGGCCTGTCTGACGATCCCCTGACCTCTACCTTTGTAGGCAGAACCATCATTATGTCCACTCACCACATGGACGAGGCCGACCTCCTTGGGGACCGCATCGCCATCATTTCCCAGGGAAGGCTGTACTGCTCGGGCACCCCGCTCTTCCTGAAGAACTGCTTCGGCACGGGCTTCTACTTAACCTTGGTGCGCAAGATGAAGAGCATCCAGAGCCAAAGAATGGGCTGTGAGGTGTGTGTGTGTGCGCCTGGGGCAAGAGTCTGTTTTGGGTCAGGAGAAATGCATGGTGTGGGGGTGCCATGCCAGGCAGCTCTACCCCAGGCAGGCCCTTGTGGCCAGAATCAACCCCCTTGTTCCTGAAACTCTTGGCAGATTTTGAGAATTGGTTATTCTGAACCCTCCTGCAGAGATGCTTTACCCCAGATGAAGCAAGCTGAGAGTATGGTACTCCAGAACCCTGCACACACATGTGGCGTGCAGCCACAGAAATGTCTCAGGCTGCAAGGAGGCACGCTGGGAAGGAGAGTGGCCATTGAAGCTTCCTATGTTTCATTCCAACGCTTATGTTCCCTAGCTAAACCCAGAGTCCACTGGGAAATAAAAGCCAAGGAAAGGCATTGTTGGGAACTATAACCTGAAAATGATGAAGCTAGACAATACCTAGTAGCAGAGACCCCCTCAGCATTGTCAGGAGACCAGGTTTGGGTCTGGGTAGCAGCAAGGTAGAGGACTGTGTCATCCCAGGGAAATTCCTTAATTGCTTGTCAGTGTTGGTTTCTTTGCACACAGAAAGCAAAACTGATCAGCTCTGCTTCTGCTTGTCAGGGACGTGGCAATGACAAATAAGAAAGCATTGTGAATGTCTTCCCGAGAACAGGCACTGCTCCTGTTGGACTGGTCAGGCTGTTACTTTGTAGCATGACCTAGGCCTCCAGCTGCTGTAGTGTAAGGGTCAAGCTGCCTCCAGGTTTTCCTGTCCTGGGTAGACTTCTCAAGCCAGCGTGCATCCATGGGGACTGTGGAGCAGAACATCTTGCACAGGCCAGCCTACAGCTGTCATAAGATAATAACGAGCCAAAGGTGCTTTTGAGGTGCTGTTACTCTCTGTGCTGGACTCACATGCTCACCGCAATAAAATCAAATAGTCACCCTCAGAATGCTCACCTGAAATAATATATTAAAATGTGAGGAGAGGGGGAGCAAAGTCTGTTGACCGCTATTGACGGCAAGAAAACAAACGAGGCGCGGTAAGGAAGGCAGTCGGCCTCAGGGAGATGCTGTCGTTCGAGTGACTGATGCCCGTCTGTTGTAGGGGACCTGCTGCTGTGCGTCTGAGGGTTTCTCGGGCAGGTGTCCAGCCCACGTAGATGAGATAACTCCAGAACAAGTCTTGGACGGTAGGTACGGGGCAGGCTGCCTCTCGGTTCTGGTTTCGTGATCATCTCTCAGTGTGGCTGGGTGTGTCCTGTTGTCAAACATTGTAATGGGAGAAAAGAGAACACTCTGTATATTTCTCAAGCCCATGGTCATGCAGTTGCTCATCTTTCTCTTTGACCTTTCTCCTCCATTTCCGGAGGGACGTATAAGCCCCGGGGCTAAGGGCCTCCTCCCTTAATTGAGGAATCCAGTCTTTGTTCAGTCCTGTCAGTGGCCCATGTTAAGCTTCCCTTCCTGGGTCCTTCTGCCCTGGCTCCAGGACGCATTACTTAAGTATCTGGAGAAGGGCTACTGTAGGTCCCATATGAGGCTCTCAGGTGAAGCCATGGTGACATACATCTCTCCGAGTGGACTTTTCCAGAGTCAGACTACACAGAGTGGATGCCGAGCCACACATCCTTGTTAGACTCCTGACCTTCCCCTCTGCACCCCAACTTCCTAGCAGTTTTCTCTTGAGTCAGAGTACATTAAACCCTGTCAGGGGCACCCCCACCTCCAGGGAGATGCAGAAAAGGCTCTCACTGTAAGCACTAGTCCCACAGGATCTGACCTCAGGGACCCACAGTGCTTGCCAACAACTCTTACTGTCCTCCGTGAAGGCCAACTTCCATCCAACCGCTGGGGTTGGCTTTGCAAATGGAAAACCGCATGGCCCATATCCCTAACAGGGACCAAACTGAAACCTTGTGTACTAACCCAGGTTGATGGCGGAGTGGTAGGGGGACTATCTGCTTGGCAAAGGAAAAATGAAGTTCTCTATTTAGCACAACTTTTTTTCTAAATCTGAGAAGTTACTAACTAAAATCTGGTGAAACAGGAAAATTAGACACTACTTATATACCGTGTTTGAAATTTGAGGGAAAATGCCCAGGTCTGCATCACATTCCCTCTCTTGCCTACTCTTTGCACAGACAGAACCTGTGGTGCCTTTCAGGGTGGTATCTCTGTGTCTTTTCCCTAGCCTTCCTTGCTGTGGGTCTTTCCCTGCTTGCTGGAGTTCCCTCCCAGGAGGAATCTTGGTCAAGACATGGGTAGTTTTTAAACACCAATACAGTCGTGCACCAAAATCAAGTTGGAAACAGGGCCTGCTGGCAGAAGTAGTTTTGTGGTTTTATTTTAATATCCCTTTATTTCTAAACAAATGTTTGTTTATTTATTTATTTATTTATTTATTTATTTATTTATTTATTTATTTTACTCTAAGAGGGATGCTGTAAACCATAGGAAGCATAGTAAGTCACTATGCCCCAGATAAGAGAAAGACGATCATTCTGCTCCCCAGTTAGTTCCTTGCAAGGCTTTCCTGTCTCATACAAACATGTACCCCCACACACACACACACACAGAGGCAGACCTCCCTGCTAGATACTACAAGCCTGCTGCCTCCAGGGCTCCCTCTGGAAGGCTGACACACATGACTATGACATAATCCCTGGGAATCCAGCAGCTTCAGCTCGATTTCCTTCCTCAGAGAACAATGCACATGACCCCTGGAGAGCTGTTTAGGGCAAAGCTGCTTCCTCACACAGGGAGCCCTCCAGCCTCTGTGTGAAGTCATCTCAGAGCTAAAGACAATTGAGTCCTCTTTGTAAATTGGACATAAAACAAGCCTTCCAGTCCAGCTAGACAGAAGGCCATGGATTGAAAGCCATGAAATCCCTCCACATGGGTCATTTTTAAAACAAAGAAAGCAAAGAATCCACCAGGTGGCTCTGAGAAGACTGCTTGACAGAAATGCACAAGACCTGGTCTGAGTCCCTAGAATCCTTCTCCCTTTGACCTGTTTCTCAAGACAATAGGGAACTGTCTCTTCACATACACACTTCAAAATTTTTAATTAGATTTTTAATTTCAAGGTAATACACACTTGTGCATAAAATTCAATTCTGACTATATGAGTGTGTTGGGTAAATACTTGTTACTGGATACTTTCTCATGCCAATGTTGTGCACCCCACACTCCCTCCCCCCCCACCCCAGTCTGATGCCTCAGCTTCCTGACCCCCTTCAGCATTTCCTGGATCAGGGTGTTAAGGTTGGTTAATTTATTCATTGGAGGAGGCAGGTGCAGTCCCAGGGGAAGTCACATTCCTTCGAATAATTAGACCAGGCACTGATGTGTGATTTAGGAAGGGGAGTTCTTCTCCAGCTTGGGTACCAGTCCCAGTATGCAACTTGGGCAAGTCACCTATAGCTCGGGCCAGACAAGGAAAATGAAAGCAACTTTGACTTAACGTTCAGGTGTGTATTGAATAAGAATGAGCAATAATAATAATAACTTTCTTAATAGAGATAATGTTCATGATAATAGTAGCAGCCAATACTTAACTAGGCACCAGACATGTCATTCTAAGTGTTTTGTTGGTATTAACTCATCCAGTGCTCATAAATAAGAGTAAAGTGGGTGGGTGCCATTATTTTCTCCTTTGAACAAATGAAAAAACTAGGGTATGATCGTGTGACATTACATAGCTTGCAAGGGACAGACCATTTGATTGCACAAAGGAGAAGACTGGCAGGGGAGCCATTACATGCACTCCCCAAGTTTGCCTGCCTCGTTAGTGGGGAGTGTTGTGGCTTCCCTCTCCCTCTCCTCAGTGCCCTTCACAGAGCCAACCAAACCAAAACGGACAGGAGGTAGCATTAGTCCTCCGCAGGAATCACTACTGAAGAATGAAATGCCCCTTCCTCAAATGGGAAATGGAAGAAAGTAGGAGATGTGAGTAAGCTCACAGTCTCCCAGGTTCAGTTCTGGAAGACAGAGTTGATGTCAGTTGTTTTTTGTTGTTATTGTTATTTGTTTTTGTTTTTGTTTTTGTTTGGTACTAGGAGATGTGAATGAGCTGATGGATATGGTACAACACCATGTTCCAGAGGCAAAGCTGGTGGAATGCATTGGTCAAGAACTTATCTTCCTTCTTCCAAATAAGAATTTCAAGCAGAGAGCATATGCCAGCCTTTTCAGAGAGCTAGAGGACACACTATCCGACCTGGGGCTTAGCAGTTTTGGAATTTCTGACACTCCCCTGGAAGAGGTAAGGCAGATAATCCATCAGGCTTCTGTCAAGTAGCAGAAAAGGAGGTTCTTTGGGCGCCTGGGTGGCTCAGTGGGTTAAAGCCTCGGCCTTCTGCTCAGGTCATGATCTCAGGGTCCTGGGATCGAGGCCCGCATTGGGCTCTCTGCTTGGTGGGGAGCCTGCTTCCTCCTCTCTCTCTGCCTGCCTCTCTGCCTACCTGTGATCTCTCTCTCTGTCAAATAAATAAATAAAATCTTAAAAAAAAAAAAAGAAAAGAAAAGGAGGTTCTTTGCAGAAGTTGAATACTAGGGGGACTTTTCATAAAGGCCAAGACTCATAACTCCCCACCCAAGTATAGCAACTATCTTTATTTTTGTTTCATTCCCTCATGCCTCTGTCCATACAGAAACATGTTTCACATGGCTGTGGTCACTGTGTGCATACACTCTTATATTTATAGATGACTATGTTCTTAGATAAATTGCAATGTATTATTTTTCCATTATGAAGTAGTACCCAACAAAACTGATCTTGAGTTTGATTTTTTTTGGAGAATGGAACGCCTAAACCAAATGTTCCTTTTTCCCTTTTTTGACAGATTTTTCTGAAGGTCACGGAGGACTCTGATTCAGGACCTCTGTTTGCTGGTATGGTTCCAGAACGTGTTCCTTCACCATACTCCCCAAGCTCTGTATTGAAAATCTAAGGAAAATTTCATGAAACAACAAAGCAGGCAAATTCTCCTCCGTTGTATGTAACTGACCCCCAAATAACACACATTTTGCATTCTTAGATCCTTTAAATGACAGAGGAATGAATGGAATTAAGTCTGGGTGGAAAGACTCTTGATGAATCAGGATTCTTAAGGAGGTCAGGCTGGGAACTTCACCACTCCCAAGCTTCTCGTCCCACTTTCAGATCTCCTATACCTGCCACATCAACGTCCTCATCTGCTCCTCTTATTTCCACCAGGCCTCTGATCCACTCCTGTCTGCATGAATGACAGCCCACAGAGTCCCTAGAGATAATGGTGACAGTGAATACAATCCAGATGCCAGCTGGGATCTTCTGGCCTCTTTGTGAAAGAGATAAAATTATTCCGAGCCTTCATAGTGCCCTATGAAACTTTGCCACTGTGGAGGCTATAATTTTTGTGGATTGGGGGGTCTCTCTTCTACATGTGTGAAGCTGAGCACCAACTAGCCTCTTCTGTAAATTCTACCAAAACCCCAGAGCCACACAAAGCGTTCATGGGTGAATTTACTGTGAAGGATAGAGTACAGGGAGAGGGGTATGCAGGCAGAGTTACCCGCCATGGCACAGGCCACTTCAGAGAGAATAATAGGCATCCACCCACGCTGATAAAATCCTCTATCTGGCTCCTCTCTCTCCATTCCATTTTCCTCTCTGCTGCTTACGGACAAAGCTGTATGCCCTTCTCCTTCGATCCCTTGTGCTCTCATTATGGATCACCTCTTTCTACCCGTATGGTAATATCAGAGTATTTTCCTGTGCAAAGACAGCTTCCTCCCTGTGAAGTTTCTGATGCCGACTCTTTTAATACATGGTTTTCATCTTACTTCACAAGTGGTCCCAGAAGTCTGTTTATCAGCCATGCCTAGAACTACCAGTGGTCAAATACACCAGCCCAAATGTGCTGCCGGGCCCTGGTGAGTCCTGTGGTGGCCAGAAGAGGTGAGCATCCTGGTAGAGTGGGGAGAGAGTGACAGTCTGCCAGAGAGGGTGGGAGCAGCTCACCACTGGGCCCAGGTGTTCTCTCCAGCTTTATAGATACAGAAATGGAATTTTCCCAGGTCACCCAAAGACAAGGACTTACATTAACCAAGACCAGAATGAAAATATGCAAATTTAGGGCACCAGGTGGCTCAGTGGGTTAAGCCTCTACCTTCCGCTCAGGTCATGATTCCGCTCAGGTCATGATCTCAGGGTCCTGGGATTGAGGCCCGCATCAGGCTCTCTGCTCAGCAGGGAGCCTGCTTCCTCCTCTCTCTCTTCCCGCCTCTCTGCCTACTTGTCAAATAAATAAATAAAATATTTTTTAAAAAAAGAAAATATGTAAATTTATATAAGAAGCTATGATGTTTTCAAGAGTTGGGACTTTCATCAGCCCAAAATACTCCTTAATAATTAGATCTTCTCAGGAGAATAAATTGGGCATCAGAAGACAGGTCAGCCTGGGCATAGACTAGGATGTTCCAAAGAGACATGCAGGGATTGAGGTTAAGAGTGTAGCTGCTAGAATAAGGCAGATCTCCATAATTTGCTCCACAATTTGCTAACTGGGTGGCTTTGGGTAAATACATAGCCTCTTTGTATCTCAGATTCTTTATCTGCAAAATGGGGCAAATAATAGTAGGATTGTTGAAAAATTAGGTGAGTTAATATTTGCCAAGTTTTAACACAGTGTGTGATTTCTGATTAAGATTTATCAACATCCTAATTTCAAATTATCTTTTGCCTCAAACTTGTTTAGCCCTTTATACTTCATGGAGTACATAACATCCATTGTTTTGATTGTCACTATAATCCCATGAGTCTGCTAAGAAAGGCATTAGCCCCTTCTGGGGAAAACTGAGTGCACAGATTGGATGACCTGCCTTAAAGTCAAACAGGCTTCTGCCTCTTACTCCCTGATTTTAGCTCTCAAACTAGGACCAAGTCCACCCTCCCACTGCCTCCTCTTTTTCAGATGGCTAAATGCACTTTTTAATTGGCTCAGTTTTAGAGGATGACAGTTTCTAATCTTATTCCAAAGTCTGAAGGAACATGTAGTTATCCCTTGGAGTCCCAAATTTCAAGGTACCAAAGGGTCAGTGTGGCCTCTAAAGGTGTGGCTCGCAGCCAGTAACCACTAGAGGGCAGCAGAAAGCCAGGAAGAAACACTTGTCTGACTGCTTTCCGCTGGCGCCCTCAGCTCTTGCCTCCACAGTGAGCTTCAGTCCAGATGGGATATCAGAGAGAGAGCAAAGCTCACGGGATAGAAAGGAGGAAAGGCAGCAGGGATCCTACCAGAGGGAGGGCCAGCCACAACACACAACACCTCTGAGCCCACTGGGAACCTTAGTGGCTCAGTCAGTTAAGTATCTGACTCTTGGTTTCAGCAAGGGTGATGATCTCAGGGTCATGGGATCTAGAGCCCCACATTGGGCTGGCCACTTAGCAGGGAGTCTGCTGCTTCTCTCCTTCTCCTTCTGCCTCTCCCCCTACTCACACTCTCACACTCTCACTCTCTCCTTAAAATAAATAAATAAATAAATAAATAAATAAATAAATAAATAAATAAATATCTTTTAAAAAACTATTGAGCCCAGGTCAGGGAAAGGAGGCAGGAGAACTGGGGCTTTACCACTAGTCATGAGTGAGCCTGCAGAAGCCAGGTTACTGTGTTGCAGGTGCCCATGAGTGTTAGCTGGAAGGATGACTGGGCTGACCCAACTTCCTTTTCAGATGCCCTTGTGCTGGGGGACTTTAGGACAAGTTAAGAAAGCAGCTGGGACCCCTCAGTGGTCCTCTAGGCTCTCCTTTTACATCCAACAACGTTTTCTACAAATGAACAATCAGTGATGACAAACTATAGCTGCAACATAACTGACGACTTGCAGTGAGGGGTTCTTAAAGCACATTTACTTGTTAGCTCCTTTAATCCTCATAACAACCCTCTGAAATGTTTTCATTTTCATTTTACAGAGGAGAAACCTCAAATTCAGAGTCCAACTCATGCATCTAGTAAGAGGATTCAAATCCAGGTCACCTAACTCCTAGTCTTTCCAACTCTTCTCAATGGCCTCTAAGAATTTAGAAAAAACCAAGTCAGCTCTGGCTTTTACTTAAGTCCACAGGTTATACATGAGTATATTTTGCTGTTTAAAAATTCAAATAATACAAGAAAGGCTAAAATCACCCTCCTCCTTCATCCTCACCCTTCATCCAGCTCTCCCCCTGCAGTGGTAACTTCTTTTAATAGTTGGTGGGTATTCCATGAGAGCTTTGCTGTTACATATGTATGCGTGTGTATATGTAAAACATAATTTATTGTGTGTGATATACATGCTCTCTAACATAAATGTGATCTTACTACACATATTGCTCTGTAATGTCGATTTTTTTTTACTTAGCTATATGTTTTAGTCCGCTCTCTCAATGCATTTATAATGCTCTTCTCTTTAGCTACTATAGAGAATTTTTAAAGGATTTCAGGTGATTCTGTCTATAGATGATTTATACTAAAAAATTGAATCATCATTTTATTTTATTTATTTTTTAGTAGGCTCCACATGCAATGTGGGGCTTAAACTCATGCCCCTGAATTTAAGAGTCATATGCTCTGCTGACTGAGCCAGCTAGGTACCCCCCAAAATAGAATGTTTAAAAGCCTATTGACCTACCTGGCCTGATATTTTGTTGCTAATTTAAATGAAGGGAAAAACCAGTACAGTAAGAAAAAAAAAAGACACATAAAAGCCAAACCCTGCAAGTATTTTTCTAAATTTATTAATTCAATCTTCCAAATCAGGCAGCACTCAACAGAAAAGTGAAAACATCAGCCTCCGACACCCCTGGCTGGGTCCTCGAGAGAAGGCCAGACAGATTCCCCAGGGCTCCAATGGCTGCTCTGCTGAGCCAGCTCCTCCCCCAGGGGACCAGCCCTCCTCTGAACAAGAGCAGCGCCGCAGGCTCAACACAGGAGGGCCACTCCTCTTCCAACATGTGCAGGCATTGCTGGTCAAGCGATTCCACCACACTGTGCGCAGCCACAAGGACTTCCTGGCCCAGGTATTACTGTCCATCCTTGCCTGCACTTGGCCGCTGGTGGCCAAGGCCTGCCTGCCCCACCCTGGCCTTTACCTCCTCTTCTGGGCTTTCTCTTCACCGCACTTCAAACACAGTGATGAGCACCCTCTTTAGGTCCTATAGGCTTTGTTTGACAAGGTTGGCTCCTTGCCAACCTTGATTTTGATCTTAGTAACACAAAGATTCTTCATAAGGGTTTGACCTCACTTAGCAGAGAAAATAAAATAATAATGACTATGATAAGATTGTTTCCATTTTTACAGTGAAGGGTAAAGTCATATTTGCATTCATTTTTACAATGATCCTGCATATCAAGGTCATTGGCCTCTTCTTCATTTTTACTCTTTTCTTAAATTAACTTCTTAATTTTAATTCCAGTATTATTAACCTACAGTGTTATATTAGCTTCAGGTGTACAAGATACTGAGTGATTCATCAGTTCTCTATGTTACTCAGTGCTCATCATGACCAGCACACCCCTCAGTTCCCATCACCTATTTCACCCCCGACTTTGGTAACCATCTGTTGGCTCCTATAGTTAAAAGTCTGTTTCTTGGTTTGTCCCTCTCTCTTTTTCTTCCCTTTGCTCATTTGTTTTGTTTTCTTAAATTCCACATATGAGTGAAATCATATGGCATTTGTCTTTTACTTGTTTCATTTAGCATTATACTCTTTACTTCCATCCATGTCATTGCAAATGGCAAGATTTCACTCTTTTTTTATGACTGAGTAATATTCTATTGTGTATATATATCATGTCTTCTTTATCCATTCATCTATCCATGGACACTTGGGTAGCTTCCATAGTTTGGATATTATAAATAATACTGCAATAAACACAGGCGGGCATGTGTCCCTTTGAATTAGTGTTTTTTCTATTTTGGGAGTAAATATCCAGTAGTGCAATCACTGGATCATTGGGTAGTTCTGTTTTTAATTTTTTGAGGAACCTCCAGACTGTTTTCCACAAGGCTGTACCCTTTTGTATTTTCACCAAAGGTTCCTTTTTCTCCATATCCTTGCCAACACTTGTTTCTTGTGTTTTTGATTGTAGCCGTTCTGACAGGTGTGAGATGATAGCTCATTGTGGTTTTGATTTGCATTTCTCTGATGAGTACTGTTCAAGCATCTTTTCATGTGTCTGTTGGCCATCTGTATGCCTTCTTTGGAGAAATGTCTGTCTTGTCTTTTGCCCATTTTTAAATTGGATTATTTGTTTTGGGGTGTTAAGTTGTATCAGTTCTTTATATATATATTGGATACTAACCCTCTATCACATATGTCACTTACAAATATCTTCTCCCACTCCATAGGTTGCCTTTTAGTTTTGTTGATTACTTCCTTTGCTGTGCAGAAGCTTTTTATTCTGATATAGTTTCAATAGTTTATTTTTATTTTTATCTCCCTTGCCTCAGGAGACATATCTAGAAAAATGTTGCTATGGCCAATGTCAGAGAAATTACTTCCTGTGCTCTCTTCTAGAATGTTAATAGTTTCAGGTCTCACATTTAGGTTTCTTATCCATTTTGAGTTATAATTGTGTATGGTGTAAGAAAGTGGCCTAGCGTCAGTCTTTTCCATGTAGCAGTATAGTTTCCCAGCACCATTTTTTGAAGAGACTGTCTTTTCCCCACGGCTTATTTTTTCCTCCTTTGTCAAAGATTAATTGAGGGTTTATTTCTGGGTTCTCTATTGTGTTCTACTGATCTATTTATCTGTTTTTGTGCCAGTACCATACTGTTTTGGTTAACACAGCTTTATAATATAACTTAAAATCTGGAATACCTCCAGTTTTGTTCTTCTTTTTCAAAAATTGCTTTGGCTATTTGGGTCTTTTGTAGTTCCATACAAATTTTAGGATTATTTGTTCTAGTTCTGTGAAAAATGCTGTTGGTATTTTGATAGGGATTGCATTCAATCTATAGATTGTTTTTGGCACATTTTTAAAAATATTTTTTTATTCAGATACAGTGACTTTTTTTTTCAGATACAGGGATTTTTATTCAGATACAAGGACTCTGGTTCACCTCTGGCTGAACATTAATTGGCTACCCCAGTGCTCAGTGTTGGCTTACTTCAGCCATTCTTCGATGGCCCCCAGAACATTGTTTACTCCTACACACCTGGCCTTTGCATGTCTTCCCTTATAATGTTCCCAGAAGCCTGACCTTGTTTGCTAGGGCCCAGTTATGCAGCTGCAAGATAAATGCTTAGAAGAATGTGTGTGTGTGTGTGTGTGTGTGTGTGTGTGTATGCACGCGCCTGCGCACGCATACATTTAACATACCACAGCTCATGTTGCCATGTTTATTTTCTGACAGATTGTGCTCCCAGCCACTTTTGTGTTTTTGGCTCTGATGCTTTCCATCATTGTCCCTCCCTTTGGTGAATATCCGGCTTTGATCCTTCACCCCTGGATGTATGGGCAGCAGTACACTTTCTTCAGGTGTGTAGACTCATCCCTAAAGATTATCATTCGTCCCCATGGATTGTAGGGCTCCCAGGTCAGACTGCTTGGTGGGACCTTCCCTTTTCCACAGCAACCAGTGTGGTAGGGGGCCTTGGACTGCCCCGCAAAAGGAAGCTAATGTGCCTTTCACTTGGGAAACGTGACCCTGAATGGGCAACCAGGACTGTCAGGAGTAAGGGAAGAGAAAGTAAAGGTTGGGTGAGTGCGTTGAACTCTATCTTTTTGAGGCGCAGACATGGTATATCAGCAGATTTCCGGGCATGCGGGAGTAGCACTGTCCCTTTCCAGCACCCTACAGCCATGACTAGGCAGCGTTCTGTGGCTTACACACAAGCCCAGTAGGGAGCAGACACTCAGAGCATGCCTGTTGAGTTGCATGTTGGCCTCCATATCCCTTTGTCCCAGTCATGTATCTGTCAAGTAAGCCCCTCTCACTCTGTCTAGTTTGGACCAGCCAGGCAGCGAGCAGCTGGCAGCACTTGCGGACGTCCTCCTGAACAAGCCGGGCTTTGGCAACCGCTGCCTGAAGGAAGAGTGGCTTCCGTAAGTCCCTGTGCACCCTTGTCTTCCCCTCACCAGTTTCCTCAGGGGAGTCCTGAGGTAGGGGTTCCAGGCTGGCAGGTCAGGAGAAGCCCCATCTCTGCCCTGCTCTCTGTTACCCAGGTGCTTTCACATCCCTGACCATCACCTGCCCTCCTTCAACACCCATGTGCGAGGGTGTCATCACCTCTTAGAAGCCCCTGCATCACTGGGCAGCTCTGTATTTCTAGAACTTCCAACATAGGAAGTTCTGTACTCAGTTGACATATGCTTTCCACAACGTATTTGAAAGGAATCTGAACAGGGAAAGGAAGGAGATGGGGGATATACTATTGTTTAATTGGACCTAGAATGGCATTAATTACATAACTTTTGATTGCTGTAATTAGAGAGAAGGGAGGTATAGAGGGCAACTGAAATCCAAGAATCCTAAAATTTTGGTATAATTTAAACGGCTTCTTTCATTCAGTGTTTTTCAGAGCTGTAGGTTAGGATCCTAACAAATGAAGCTCCAACTCCTCTTTTTTTTGTTCTGTTTTTCAACAGCTAGAGGTGCAGGAGGAAGGGAGATAAAACAGTCTATAAGGTAGATAGTTATTGCCCAGCCCCACGCCTAGTCAATCAAGAAAATTCTAGTCTTGATTTTTTTGAACAGAAACTAACCTCCAAGAATAGAAGAAGAAAATGCATAGGTCTGCGGAGATAGAGGAAAGGCTAAGGAGAAGGTTGGGCACTATTTCTCATTTTTAGGGATTTTTATCAACTGGAACTAATTGTGAAGTATTCTCTTGCCTTCCATGAGGGAGTACCCATGTGGCAATTCAACACCCTGGAAGACTCCTCCTGTGTCCCCGAACATCACCCACCTGTTCCAGAAGCAGAAATGGACGTCAGAGGACCCCTCACCCTCCTGCATGTGCAGCACCAGAGAGAAGCTCACCATGCTCCCTGAGTGCCCCGAGGGCGCAGGGGGGCTCCCACCCCCTCAGGTACCTCAACCCTCCACGTCTGCCTGTGACTGGGGGAAAGGCACTGTGCCTCCTGAGTTTCTAGCCCCTGAACATTTCAAACTGAGAGCTAAGGGAAGGGCCACAGGAGTCCTTGGGTCCTCTCAGAGGGGCATGCTAAAGGGCCCTGTCACAGCTGGGAGCTTCAGTTTCTACCAGGCACTCCCTCTTCAATCTAATTTTTAAAAATAGATAAATAAGTAAACTTTAAACATTGAAAAACTATACAAGTCAGGGCAGCTGGGTGGCTCAGTCAGTTAAGCATATGCCTTTGACTCAGGTCACGATCCCAGGGTCCTGGGATCGAGCCCTGCTTCAGGCTCCTTGCTCAGCGGGGGGCCTGCTTCTCCCTCTGCCTACTGCTCTCTTACTTGTGCTCTCTCTCTGACAAATAAATAAAATATTTTTTTAAAAAACCATTTTTAAAAAAGGAAAATGTACAAGTCATGTATACTTGTTATAGAAAAAGAAAATACAGTAAAGTCAGAAGAAAAAAATCATCTTATAATTGGAGATTACCAATAACACTTTTTATCCAGTAAAGCAGGATTATAGTCAAAATGCTGTCTTGAAACCTGCTGTTTTCCCTGAAAAACATCATGATCAGATGTCAATAAATATACATTATCTCTTTTAACAATGCCTACTATCCCATTGTTTGACTTAATTTGTTTAACTATATTCTCATTGAACATGGGAGTTTTCAGTGTTTTCCATTTTAAGCAATGTAGTGCCCCTTCAAATGCATATGTATTTGTACACTTGTTAACAACCTAATTAAGACATTTGCCACATGCTGTATAACCAACATGTGCACACATGCGTGCTCACACACACACACACGCACACACACACACACACACACAACCAGCTGCCTACATTTTTCTCTGAACAGCATCCTCTTTTGAGAGTTCTTTTTTTTTTTAAGGTTTTATTTATTTATTTGAGAAAGTGAGAGAGAGAGGAGAGAGAAAAAGAGATCTTGAGCAGGAGGGAAAGGTAGAGAGAGAAGCAGACTCAGTCCCAGGACCCTGGGATCATGACCTGAGCTGAAGGCAGATGCTTAACAGACTGAGCCCCCCAGATGCCCTCTTTTGGGAGTTCTGAACTCCTTGTTATATCACAGGGAACCTCTCCCAAGGGTGTCAGAGACAGTGAAAATGGCCAGAAGTCTTCCTCTGTCTTCAGTTGCTAACACTCCCAGTTGCCTGGCATGAAACTGGGCCTTGTGTGGCCTTCTCTAATGATCTGCCAGTGAATGAATGATACCCCAACAAGCAGCGTGTCCCAGTGGGATGAGCTCTAGTATTGGCATCAGAGAGCCCCAGGCTGGTTACGTGGCCTCTCTGAGCCTTAAAAAGATAACTACTTATTTCATAGTGTTATTATGAGAAATCAATGAAGTAATGTGGGTAAAGAAACTATATTATTTAGAATTAGATTTAATTCAACTGATGACAACCTCAAACTGAGAGTGGATAAAATAAGGCACAATTTGTATCACTCTCAAGTGAAAGTTTATGCAGGCAGTCCTGTGACATTGTGTTTTGTTACTCCTCCCTGGTAAACAGGCATTAGCTTCATTGGCCAACATGGCAGAATCTACTTTCCTGGTAGAAAATAGAAGATGAAGAGAGGGCAAAGTGTGCAAATGCACTGTCTTTTAAGGAAGATTTCCAGAAGCTACCACACTACTTTCTCTTATACATGATTAGGCAGAACTGAACACCAAAGAAGACTGGGAACTCTGTAGTCTTTATTCCGGGAGGCCTTGAACCCAACAAAAAAGTGTGTTACTATGGCATAGAGTAGAAGGGCAGAGCATGTAACAGGGGGCAACTAAATTTTGCCATAGCATCAATCCCAGCTGCTGGTCTATGAGTGATTCTGCATTCGTGAGCATCCTTCCATCTTTCTCTTTTTTTATTTGCTAAAAGCATATACCTTTCTCAAGCAATATGTTTTCCCTTTGAATCACAACTCAGCCACTGCAGTGTCACAGAAATCCCAGAAGAGGGAATCAGGGGAGGGAATCAGGGAGCTTGTTCTGATTCTCTGTATCAAGAGGAAGCTTTGCTTCTGCTGGGATGACGGAGGGAACCTGTTGACTGCTTCTACTCAGATACACCCAGCAGTAGGACACAGCACAGGAGTCCTTGGCTAGGAAGACAGGGGAGGAAGGCCAGTCAGAGCTACGTGGAGATTCATTTCCTCAGTAGATCCTACTTTCAAGGCTGCCTGCCTAGCATAGGAACTTCTTTTCAATAATTAGTCTTGGTCCCTGGTGGGAAAATTTAACAGATCTCCATAGCCAGAGTCCTAAAAAAAAGGCAAGCCAGTTCCTGTGGATTTTTTTTTTTTAATCACTCCTGCATTTCCCATCATTGATGCTTCTCTTGGGAGCAAAATTGAATTTCAGACATCAGCACAGGGGTTGTTGTGTGTACGCGTGTGCCTTTTACACACACACACACACACACACACACACGTGTGTGCATGTACTCATTAGATCCACTCACTCTGTTCACTCAAACACACTCTCCTGTTCAGCCTGGAATAAAGCCAAAGGGTATGGGCTTCCCTCAGAGCTAGTAAATTGTACACATCAGGAAAATGGGGGTGGTGATGCAATCTTCTCTAGGGTTTCTTCCTGTCTTAACATTCTTTGAATGGTGGCAGGTTCTGATGTGGAGGTGCTCCATCCCTGACTCCTAGAATACACAGAGATCAAGTTGTAGGAGTCTTTTATTTGATAGAATTTTTAGAAAATAATTCATCACAAATTACCAGACACCAGCAATTATTCCAGCCTTTTCTACCAGGGTAGCATAGCATGTCCACTGGGTGCCATTCTCAACTTGAGAAGCAGGTGAAAAGAGTGAGGGGTATGAAGACAGACCAATGTATGTTCAATCCTAACTCAACCTTCATAACTTTTCTGCCCTTGTGCAAGTTAGCTGAGCTTTTTGGACCTCAGTTTCTCAGGCTATAAATTAAAGCAACATAGCTTTAAGTATAGAGCTATGTGGAGATTCATTAGAGTATAGAGTATAGATTAAGGGTAGAGTACAAGGATTAAGGGAGACAACGAATATAGAGCATGTAACACCGTACCTGACATACAGTAAGCGTTCTGGAGATGCTAGTTCTCCTAACATTGGAGGAACAAAGTGAAGAAAGTGTATTAAAGGGAGTAAAATGGGAAGGGGGATGGGGAGGCAGAAGTGTGTAAGAACAAAAAGAATGGTATGTGATGGTACATGTGATGGTATGTGTGATTTTTTTTTTTAAGATTTTATTTATTTGACAGAGAGAAACACAGCGAGAGAGGGAACACAAGCAGGAGGAGTGAGAGAGGGAGAAGCAGGCTTCCCGCCGAGCAGGGAACCCGATGTGGGACTCGATCCCGGGTGTCCGGGATCATGACCTGAGCCGAAGACAGTCGCTTAACCAACTGAGCTACCCAGGCGCCCCTATATGTTTTTAATGCCACCAGAAATACCCTCAGCTACATCTGAGTTGTGCCCCTTGACACCACCCCAGGTTCTTGATTGACCAGAACTGCGCCGACACTGTTACCCAAATTTAAAATAATCCTGCCACCTGGTGGCCAAATTCATGTGTTTTTGTTTGTTTTTTGTTTTAATTTTCCAAAGGCAAAACCAGCTTCCATTTCTAGATCTGTTTTGAAAGCAATCTGTAAATTGTAAGGGACTGTTTGAATTCTTTCCTCCATGTCACAAATTTATTGTTTCACCTATATTCCAGGTATTATTCTGAGTTATGGGGACACCACAGAGAAAGTCCCTGCTCTCCCAGAATTGATATCATACAGAGATATGTAGCAGATAAAAACAAGGAAGCAGATGAATTGGAAAGAGAAAGTGAGATAGAGACACAGATGAGAAGATCATGCTGCAGTAGTTTATGATACAGAGTGACTAGAAATAGAAAATATTCTCCGAGGAGTAAAATGTAGGCTGATAACTTGAATGATAATGAACTAGCCACATGAGGTTGTCTACACAGTGCAGTGCAGGCTAAGGGCTTGGCCAAGTGCAGAGCTCCCTCGGGAATGTGGAGTGTGCAGTAGAGAAGCAGGGAGGACAGGTGGGGAGGGTGAGGAGTGAGGAGAATGGCGGCCGGAGGGCTCAGAGAGCATGGCAGGGTCACACTGTGTGGCTGTGTCAGCCATGGTGATGATCCTCAGAGGAACCTAGGCTTTATTGGAGTGGGGAAAAGCAAGGACTGGGGTATTGTGTTCTACATTTTTAAAGCTCAGTCTGGTTGCTGGGTAGAGAATGGATTTTGGAGGGCCAGGGCAGAATAAGGGAGGCCAGTTGAAGTTTCTGTCGAGGTTCAGGTGAGGTCTGAGTGGAGGCTTGGACTAAGGTGACAGCCTGGAACTGGAGCAGTAGGGATGGAGTGGAGATTTATTTTGGGGTTGGAACTATCCTATCGTGTCAATGGATTGGAGAAAAGAGAGAGATCCAAGATGGGTCTCACATCTTTAATGTGGGAACTAGGGATATGTCAGTTCTTTTTTCAGTATCTTCCCAGCAGATGAGTCCATAAATAATTTTTAGAGAACAAGCCTCAGATTCCAAGGTAACTGACATGGATATCTTATTGCCTCAGAGAATACAGCGCAGCACTGAAATTCTACAAGACCTTACAAACAGGAACATCTCTGACTTCTTGGTAAAAACATATCCTGCTCTTATACGAAGCAGGTAAGAAGAGATACTTTCATATTTTACAACCTATCTCCCTGTAGAAAGTACTAACTAGAGACAGAAGATAATTTATTTTCACAATTTTTGGACAATCAGGGCAGTGGAAAATTTTATTTTTCCCAATCTACCTGAAAAAGCAATTGAGGCTTATATAAGCAAAATGTAACTTAAGATTTAATTTGTTGTCATTTTTTTTGTTTTATTTAGGCCAAGCAGTTTTAAGTTTAACCCATGCACTATTAAAGATAAAGTAAGAAAGCCTAGAATGCACCCAGTAATGCAGTGTCATGTTTTAACTGGTTCAGAAAGAGAACAACGTTTGGAGGGGAGAATAAAGGAGAAAAAGGAGAGAAAAGGAGAGAAACAAGAGGGAAAGTAATGAGCAAAAAGGAGAAAGGAACAAATGGTACCAACATAGAAAAAAGGCAGTGGAATGGCAGTGTGTGAAGGAGGCCTCGGGTTGGCCAAGTCAGTGGCGCTTTGTGGCACCCTAGCTGTAAACTCTCAGTCACTGCCCTTCAGCATGCCCATGAGCTCTTCTGTGAGCTCCCCCTTCTCTCAGCTCTGCAGCTGCTCCTTTCAGGACCCAGCAGAGGATGGGTGGCATCCTGTCAGAGCTTGACAAGAGCATGCTCTAGAAAGAGGGTCATGGGAAACCCTCATCTAGTCCCCGTGTGCTCTGGAGCCTTAAAATAAAACACGTGCTGTCTAATTTTCATAGTCCTTTCAGTTGCTTCTTCTGCCAGGCCCTGAACAAAGGATAAATGGACTCCATTAACTACAACACGCTGCCAGTGGGGAGAGCAGCTGCTGAGAAGGCAGTATCAAACCAGCACTAGCAAAAGGAAAAAATGCTATCCAAACACAAGAATAAGAGCAGAGTGCATAGTATTTATTCAGTAATACAACAAAACCACAACCATCCCAAACTTTGCTCTCAGCAGTAAAATTGCAATATGGAATTTGGGATTCTGTGCTTGAAGACAGTGATTATTTGGGGGCCTGAACAGTGAGGTCTAGAATTGGCATCGGCTTATTACTTGTCATTTTACCCCAGATGGGCTGGAAGTCAGTCTCTTAACTTCAGGCTTGGACTAAGTCAGCACTTCTCCCAAGTGTGCAAGTGATTACTACTAGAGTCTTGTTTGTACAGGGTGGAAGATGGGAGGCCTGCAGCCTTCACTCCACACTGGTATAGTGATTGCCCTATTGTCTGGGTCCAGATGGTCTGACAAATGACCTGACCGCAGGACCACCCAGAAAGCCCAGAATGCAGGATGGGACTTGGAGAGCCAACAGTGGAACACAGTCCTTCCTCTGCATGTGCACTTGGGCTCCGCCTCTGGGCCGGGAGGTTTCTCTGTTGTTGGGATACCAGGAAATGCAAAACTGCCCTGCAAGGCCTAGCCACCCCAATGAGTGTTTAAAAAGAAAATTAACACTACCGCCTTCCTTAGGGGATTCACTGTATGATTTGTTTTGGCTTTCAGCTTAAAGAGCAAATTCTGGGTCAACGAACAGAGGTAAGAAACCACTTTTGTAAGAAATTAAAATCTTAGATTGATCATTTAAAATAACCGCACATTAAAAAAGCCACACCTGGAGCCACGTGGGCTGTTCTGTATGTACTCGGGAACTCACAAGTCATGTCCTGAAGGATATGTGTCTAAGCAGTAGATATCCTTGGAGGATATATAGGGGAGGCAGTGTCCCTTAAGAGGAGTTCCAGAGCCTTCTTGGGTCAGAGGGGCTTCTAAAACCTCACAGGGGTAACAGTGGAGAACTGCAGTGACAGGACAGGTAACCTAAGCCCTGCCACTCTGCAGCCCATCCCTCTTGAGCCTCAGGGAGTCTGGTCTAGCCCCAGACTCACCCCATTCCTCTGGCATTCTGGAGGCTCAGGTGGTTTTGGAGGCTTGGGGGATCATCCCGGAATGTTCTAAGAGTGAGCTGGCCTCCCATGGTCCCTCAGCAACAGGGCCTTTGGAATGAATGCAGAGCTGATACTAATTTGATTTCCTGGATGTATTTTTTTTATATAAAGATTTTATTTATTTGACAGAGAGAAACACAGCGAGAGAGGGAACACAAGCAGGGGGAGTGAGAGAGGGAGAAGCAGGCTTCCCGCCAAGCAGGCAGCCCGATGTGGGACTCAATCCTGGGTCTCCGGGACCGTGACCTGAGCCGAAGGCAGTCGCTTAAACAACTGAGCCACCCAGGCGCCCCTTCCTGGATGTATTTTAAACCATGAATGGGCAATCCAGCCTTTAGAATTACTCCCTGGAGGCTCATGTAGGGCCTCAGTTGAAGCACAGATGGAGGGTGGGGCAGTTTGAGTCCCTGAGAAATAAAGTTCCCCTCCTCTGCTTTGCCTAAGCAGCACATTAATTTTGTTCTGTCAAGGAGTTTGGCTTTTATCCTGCCACTGAAGGGCTTTATGCCTGAGACTGACAGGTCCAGATTGGTGTTTGAGAATGATCACTTGAGACAGCCAAGCAGCATGGAAGATGGGTGAGAGCAGGAGAGAGCCGCCACTAGGACCCCAGTGAAGGTGCCAAGAGGCGAGTTAGGGCAGGGGATCTGCAAAGCACAAGAGTGGTGGCACCAAAAAGGAATCCATGGTTGGGTGTAGGGAGAGGCAGGGAAGACCTCAGAAAAAAGATGACATCTGACAGATGAGTCCAAGTTGGCCAGATGCTCAAGAAAAGGGAAGGCACTCCTGGGAAGCTAGCAGCCCGGCATCAACAGAGATGCCAAGGCAGACTGGGCCAGCGGGGGCTCTGGGAGTGATCTGATGTGACTGGCATATGCCGCTTGAGGGAAAGCATGAGGAGGGGCGATGTGGGAGAGGTGGGCAGAGAGCAAACTCAGTAAAGATTGGGACTTATTCTGGAGGCAACAAGAAGGCATTGATAGCTGGTTTATAAAGTGGAGCTATGTTGCTGACTAGTCTGGACAATTCCCCCACAAAGTGCACATGACCCTGAGAACCCGTGAGAGCTGTTGACAGGTGTGAAGCACCAAAAGCATGGTTCATGGTTCTGACTTGAAGACTCGTTCCCTTGTCAGGTACGGAGGAATTTCCATTGGAGGAAAGCTCCCGGTTCTTCCCATCACTGGGGAAGCCCTTGTTGGATTTTTAAGCCACCTTGGCCAGATGATGAATGTGAGCGGGGTATGTAAACAGCCTGGAGATTTGGGCAGAACTTCTGACACGCTGGTTATCAGGAAACAGAAATAATCATGAGTGCTAAGTGGGGAAAAAAAAAACCTTGTGCTGTTTTCTAGGGTCCTGTCACCAGAGAGGCCTCTAAAGAAATGTCTGCTTTCCTTAAACATCTAGAAACTGAAGACAACATTAAGGTACTGGTCCCATCTGATCTTCCCCAGAGCTAAAATTCACGTGAGCGAGTTATTTTAGTTTTCTTTTCCCAGCTTAATTACATTCCATCCATCCTCCTGTTGAAATCTAGCCTGGAATGTCTTCCAGTTGCCAAATCCTTCCTCCTCCTCTTCACATTCTTTCTCCTGCAGCCCTTTTATTCTTTTAACAGCTGTCAGCACAGCCTAGCAAAGTCCATCTCTTCCCATGTAGGTGTGGTTTAACAACAAAGGCTGGCATGCCCTGGTGAGCTTTCTCAATGTGGCCCACAACGCCATCTTACGGACGAGCCTGCCCAGGGACAAGAACCCTGAGGAGTACGGCATCACTGTCATCAGCCAGCCCCTGAACCTGACCAAGGAGCAGCTCTCAGAGATCACAGTGTAAGCCGCCATAGCCCCCAGCCTCCCAGCTTGCCAGTGGCCCTCTCCCCCTTGGGACACCCCGAGAGGATTTTCACTAACATGGGATGGATGGCAAGGTCGTTAAATCAGGGACACATGAACATGAGACTTTCAAATGCTTCATGTACCAAACAGCTTGGCCATCCTTTCTCTTCATATTTATTTGGAAAGTAAGCATAGATTTGGTTCTCTTCCCTTTTGGCTCTTGATAACAAGTTGCTCCTGGAGCTTACACAAATATTCTCCTTACCAGTTTACAAAGTGACTGCCGGGAACTGGGAAAGTAGAGCCAATCTTTCATTTCTCAGGGAGTAATCATCTTAGATTCTGGTAATTTCCCTAAGATGGCCAGGCTTCAAGATGTCAACAGATCCTCGCCTTCCTCGAACTTAGGCTCTTACTGCATAGCTTCAGGCAGTAAAAGGCATCAGTCCCAGGCAATTTGTAGCATGTATATGCCATTTGAGGCCTATATTTGGTGGGAATGGCTTTGTGAGTACAAACTTCTTCTGGGAGACTGTGAGGGCCCTCATGTTCCTATCCCAGTGTATTCAGGGTCCTGAACACTTACCCCGAGTGTGCCAAGTGTCATTTGCTAAAATTTGAGCCCTCGTCCCCTGGGGCCTTCCTATGGACACCATCTGAGGCCCTCAGCTGAGGAAGAACAGTCTGTTCTATGCCAGTTCACACTCAGCCCAGGTTTTGGCATCTCCTGCCAAGCCTCTTGAATCTCAAATAAGAAATAGGACTTTTCTGTGGTTATAAAAGCAGTATATAAAAGAGTATACAGTCATTAAATAACGTATATAGGAGAGAGTTTTTTAAAACTTATTTTCCACAACCGTACACAGTTTAGCTTCTTGCCTCTAAACATTTTTGTATGTTTCCTTTTAGTTATTTATTCTCTTCTTCCTGTGTGTGTAGATCGTGCTCTTTGTAGTTTCATCAGGGCCATGCCAGACACATGTGGCACCTCATAGGAATCAGTGGGAAGTGCTCCGCTCTCTGTGCAGGCACTGTCCCAGGCCAGGGCTGCGCTCATATGTGAAGCTCAGGTGGGACTCAGCCCACACATGCCGCCTTAGCCACACACTTTTTCAGAGATCCAGAAAAGGGTGAAGAGAGCCAAGCTCCTATATAACCAGCCTGTTCTCTTTTCACTTAAATTTACATTATGAATATTTCCCCATGTTATGATATGTTTCTTGAAAGCATGACTTAACAGGATTTCACAGAGCATATTGCTGTCTGCATAGAAAATCCAAGAGTTATCTATAGACAAATTATGAGAATAAGAGCATTGTAGTATATGAGATTAATATAAGAATCCATTTCTATACACCAACAAATACTTAGAAAAGGTAATAAAATTTGTTTAGATTATTATGTTAAAATGGAAAATATTTGATATTAACATTAGTATTCAGTAGTAACATGGAACAGGAAACCCACAGATATACACTTAACCTTGACCCAGTTTGACTAGCTCAACTGAGTAAAACAAAAAGCTTCCAGGGGATTCTGGAGGCCATTACTTGGAGCTGAGTAAGGCTAAGTGAGTCTGAGCCCAGCTTTGTCCTTCTCCTGCTGCTGCTCCTCCTTCTTCACCTCTCTTTCACTGGGTGTCTCATCCTGCTGCAGGCTGACCACTTCGGTGGATGCTGTGGTTGCCATCTGTGTGATTTTCGCTATGTCCTTCGTCCCAGCCAGCTTTGTCCTTTATTTGATCCAGGAGAGGGTAAACAAAGCCAAGCACCTGCAGTTTGTCAGCGGAGTGAACCCCACCACCTACTGGCTGATCAATTTCACCTGGGACATTGTAAGTACCAGGTCATTCCCTCCATGGGCCCACAGTGGGAAGGTGTTGTGCTCTAACTGAGGGGACAAAGTGGGGTGGGCTGCTGGCAGAGTGGGCTGTGCTGAGGGCCTTGTGTGTTCGCGGTTTCTTGGAAAGGCACAGAATTAGGAACCCTAAGCTGGGGAAGGATGTAGGGCTCAGCTTAACAGCTGCTGAGTTGGGGCTCTGCATGCTCTGCCCCAAGGGGCCTTGGGACCCACTGAATAGTCACTGCACTGCAGGCATGAGGCTGCCTTTCTGGGAATAATCTGGAGCTGAAGAGGTAATATCAAGAGGTCCTTGGGGCGCCTGGGTGGCTCAGTTGGTTAAGCGACTGCCTTTGGCTCAGGTCATGATCCCGGAGACCGGGGATCAAGTCCCACATCGGGCTCCCTGCTCCGCGGGAAGCCTGCTTCTCCCTCTCTCACTCCCTCTGCTTGTATTCCCTCTCTGACTGTGTTTCACTCTGTCAAATAAATAAAATCTTAAAAAAAAAAAAAAAAAGAGGTCCTTCACCCTATATTCTCTTCTTAGGTCCTGATCCACCCCTAAAGGGGGAAGGATGAAACTTCTCCTGAGATAGAGTCACCAAATAAATATAGGACATCAGTTAAAACTAAATTTCAGATAAAATAATGATTTTAGTATAAGTATATCTCACCTACCAAATATTGTATGCATACATACTTATACTAAAAAATGAATCGGTTGTTTATCTGAAATTCAAATTTAAATGAACATCCTACTTTTTTTTTTAAAGATTTTATTTATTTATTTGACAGAGAGAGAGATCACAGGTAGGCAGAGAGGCAGGCGGGGGGGGGGGGAAGCAGGCCCCCCACTAAGCAGAGAGTCTGACGCGGCCTCCATCCCAGGACCCTGAGATCATGACCTGAACCGAAGGCAGAGGCTTAACCCACTGAGCCACCCAGGTGCCCCAACATCCTACATTTTTATTGGGTAAATCTGGCAACTACCCAGTGGCCTTACTTTGCTTTCCCAAAGTAACCAGACCTCCACCAAATCAGATTAGCTACCACTTTAGGGAATATAAAGAAAAAATTATTTATTAAGTCAAGAGCCACCTCCTTCACAACCAGGATTGTTGGGGACAGGAAGGAGTCAGGATGGGTTATCTTATGACAGAATGCAGGGTCTAAATAAATTGACAACAAAGCCCTAATTATAATGTAGTAGGGATCATTATGACACCAGTTCCAGTGTTTTCTGGGCACTGTGGCTAACAAGATCCTTCGTTTTATCCCAACATCCTAAGTCTAACATGAGTCTCCATTTCATGTTATAGTAAGAGATATCATGATGGAGACCAACACAACTTTTTCACGGTGGTTTTAAATAGTGATGACAAATATTAGGGTTTATAAACACACGGTTTCTATTATCTTAGCTTCCTAAACACAGTCATCACAGAACAATACAAAACCAGAAATCATCAGTAGCAACTAAGTTCTTTCTTCTCTATCCTATTTACCTGAGAAAACACTTACAAACACATGGGGAGGAGACAGAAACTTCATGCCTCACTTTGGACAAGAACATCACTTGTCACTCCCCATACTACCCTGCCATTAAGCAGGCTCACCTGCGCTGGAAAGCTGTTAATGTGCTGGGTTTTGCATTCTACTTTTTTTTTTTTTTAAAGACCAGGATTATAGAATTTGCACTTTGGGCTGACCCATGTGTGTGCCTAGCTACAGAGATCTCTGAACCTAAGGAGAAATATGTGCATAGAAGGCTAAAGTAGGTATCTGAATGGGAGGTGATACTAGCCACATAGACCCTTGTCAGGCCAGTGGAGAGTTAGAAAATGGTAACTAGTAGGTTTCTGAGGCTCTGGCATTTTAAGGCTGGCCTGGAATCCAACTCCAGGATCTATAGCATTGAAACATAGCACCCTCATTCTCCAACTGCAAAAAGATAACATACATGCCTGAGGATCACTGTTGAATGAATGAACAAACGCTTACTGTTTGTATCATTCACCCAGCACAGATAGGATATTTTTTAAGTTCTTATTTTTTATATGACATCTGGTTTTCTTTTAAATTTTGAAGCAATCACAAAATTGTTATAAATATAGTTCAAAACTTTTTTCTGGGCCACTGAAAGGTAACTTCCCAACAAGATGCCCTTTGCACACTTACACACACACACACACACACACACACACACACATGCACGCACCAGCACCTCCAGTGTCTACTGCCTATAAGTGAGGATACACCCCATACTATCACAGCGTAACTATCAACACCAGGACACTAGCACTATGTGTCACTTCCATCTTTTCCTCAAACTCCACTCAAATTTCACCCATTGCCCCAGTAATGTCTTTTATAGAAAAGAATCTAGCTCGGAGTCATTGCTTTTAATTGTCCTCTCCAGTCTCCTTCTTCTGGAATGGTTCCTAGTCTCTTCTCAATATGCACAGCCTTGACACTTTTGAAGATCATAGGCCAGTTATTTTGCAGAATGCCCTTTAATTTGTGTTTGCCCCATGTTGTCTCATGATCAGTTCCAGATTGCAGCAGTGGTATCATGAAACCATACTCTGTTCTCCTCCCTGCATCTGACCAGGTCACTTCTGATTTCTGTTTGCTCTACTACTGATGATGGTCACTTTGATCACTTGATTTACATGGTGTCTGCTGAGCTCCTCCACTGTAAAATTACTCTTTTCCCATTTATAATTAATAAGGATTGGGGAAAGGTACTTTGAAGCAATGTAAATATCCTAGTGGTTATCAAACTTCCAGGCTCCCTATCTTTCCATATTTGCAACACTTACCTAAGAGTGAGAAACTGGCTTCTGTTACTCTTGACTCACTTATCTACAGAGAAGTATATCATATGTAATATTTTCCCATCTCTGCCATTGTCCTCTCCCACATGCGGACACCCACCTCTCCCTGCTCCAGCTGCCCACCATTTGGATGTCCTCCTCATTCTGCTCTGACTCTGATAGCCCCAACTAGATCGACCCTGTCCTCCACCCACACCAGCCCATCCTCTGTGGGATGTCCTTGTCACCCTTCTTGGGTTCTCATCCTGCTTGGGACCACTGTGACACCTCCTGTGAATACACTGTGCTGTCCGCCTCTCCCTATCCATTCTTATAGCTTTAGGACTGAATTGTGTAGGAAGGGAAGAAAAGGGATAAAATGATAGAAGTGTATCATGTATTTGAACTTCATGAGGCCAAGGACTAAGTACTTTGAATTTTTTTGAATTCAGGAGACATGCTTAGAAAGTAAAATCAGGAGGACTTCTTGACCAATTAGAAAGAGAAAATGAGAGATCAGGTGGAATTTTAGAATTCATTCTCTCAAAAGATAGAGACTGAGGTTCCCTGCACTGGGAAGTGGGACTGGGAAATGGTAGGAAGACTAGGGACAACTTAATGTGTGTTTGCTGACCAAGAACTGTTTAGACAAATAAAATCAGAATCCCAGACCATTAAAAGTGCTGGAGGAGCCTGGCCCCACCATCATTTTATGGAACAGGAGACAGAAGTCCTGAGAAGTTAAGTGCCTCGTTCTCCGTTTCTCTCTTCCAGATGAATTACGCTGTGAGCGCTGCTCTGGTGGTGGGAATCTTCATCGGGTTTCAGAAGAAAGCCTACACTTCTTCAGAAAATCTCCCTGCCCTCGTTGCCCTGCTCATGCTGTATGGGTGAGTTGTTTGGGCCATTAGCTGCTGCCACCCAAAGGGAAGCCAGGGACGGGGCGTGCTTTTCTGACAGGAAAAGAGAATTCCTGGCAACCAGGTTAGCATCCAGCCCTCTGCAGCGTGTGCAGCTCCCGACCAGGATTCTCTTGCCGACTCCACACCCGGGGCTGTTGCTGAGGCTTAAATGAATCTTCTTCCACTCCAGCTGGGGCCTGACCAGAGTCTGGGAGTCCCTTGCTCTCCCATCCCTCACCCGGCTCTGATTCTGATTCATCCATCTCGGTGTCTCCAGCTGGACTAGCCCACAGTTACCTGCACACAGAAGACTGCAGCTGAAAGGCTGCCCCTGAGCCAGGGCCAGAGGATGACACAGGGATTAAATCCTGTAGAATCATAGAGAAGGCATGCAACTTTATATCCTGGCCTACTCCTCACTGTGTATGTACCCATGGACAACTATTTACCTCATCTGGGCCTCAGTTTCCTCATCTGTAAAAATGGGGATAATGACAACTGGTACTTCCTGCGAGGGCCAGTGAAGTCTTGCTGGAGCAGTGGTCTCTATTCATCTCTCCTAGAAATAGAGAATTCAGGAGCCAGTGTGACTGTCAACTGTAAAGATGAGCCTCCTGGGATCTCAGCTTAGCTTTCCTAATCCCGACTAGAGTGGGAAGCATTGCAGGGTAGAGATGGCCTCTCTGCCTTGCAAAAGGCACATTCACAGCCACCATCTCACTTGCTCCTCAAAAAAACCCCATGAGACAGCCAGGGAAGGCATTATCTCCCTCCAAAGATGAGGAACAAAGACCAAGAGACAGAGCTACTTTCTGGTCATCCTGGGACTCTCGCCAGGGCAGACATATCCCTTAGGGGAACACATTATATCTAGTGGTATAGAAACTGCAACTCTCTCGCACTGCATTGTGTCATTTCCCCACAGGTGGGCCGTCATTCCCATGATGTACCCAGCATCCTTCCTGTTTGATATCCCCAGCACAGCCTACGTGGCCTTGTCTTGTGCTAATCTGTTCATTGGCATCAACAGCAGTGCCATCACCTTCATCTTGGAATTATTTGATAATAACCCGGTGAGCATGACTTCTGTGGCTTCTTTGTTGGATTGCCAAAATACTAGGGAGAGTATTTGATGTTCAGGCAGAGCCAGGGGCAAGTACTGTAGCTGGATAGTCTTAGTGCATAGGTGAATGTGCCTTCCTCCTTTCCTCCCTCTCTCTCTCTTGCCTGCTTGCCTCCTTCCCTTCGCTTTCCCTCCTCTTCCTCCCTCCCTCCTCTCCTTCCTTCCTCCCTCCCTCCCTCCCTCCCTCCCTCCCTCCCTCCCTTCCTTCCTTCCTTCCTTCCTTCCTTCCTTCCTTCCTTCCTTCCTTCTGTCCTTCCTTCCTGCCTTGTTTTCTTTAAACTCATTTAACTCTAAGTTTACTTATGTGCTCTGAGTGTCATGGTTTTCTGAGCTCGTTGTACAAGCTATACATGACCTTTTGTGATCCTAAGCTTTTAGGTTTTCTTGCTCTTTCAGAGTTTCTTGGTGACTTTGTTAAGTTTTTCTGCACACACACATTCACGCGTACATCTGTGAGTGCATTGATGCAATTTCAAAGGAACAAAAAGGCATACAAGGAAGTATCCTTCCAACTCCTGTCTCCCAGTCATCAGCTCTGCTTCTCCAGAGGCAATTTCATTTCAGTTTCTTAGGTGTTCTGGCAACAAATAAACAAATGCATAACTTTTCTTTCTCTCACTTTCTTACACATACAGTAACAGAGTAACATTTACTATTCTACGAGAAACTTAATTCTGAGGATGGAGTTAGAAATATATGGTGCTGAGAGAATCACTCTTATGAGCTATAAAGTATACAGTTGTCTTGTCCACGCTCCCTAGACCTCCCCTTGCCCAGAAATTGCTGGCCAGGCTAATCCGTAAAACAATGGCGCTGGCTCCAGTGCTGTCTGTGCGCCCCACCCCCACTTGCAGCCAGCTGTGTCTGAGCCTGGCTGTGGCCTCCCAGAGCTCTCTCAAGGACTGGCAGGCTCACCAGTAGCCACCCTAGCTTGTTCTTCCCTCACTAGGTCTTCGAGTTCAGAGGTGGCACCAGCCAGCACATCAGCGCTGCTGTCCTGTGACCCCTGTCCCCACTCCTACCTCTGGACCCTGCTGGGAGGACCTAAGGCAAATCTGCACTCCAGTCCTGTGGCCTCCTGAGTGATGCTTCCCTAGACCTTGTCAGACTCCTGCAACAAAACCCTATTTGTCCCTGACTGGTTAAAAAAAATAAAAGTACCATGTCACAGTCAGACCCCGGAAGAGAGATGGATGGAAAAGAAAGACTCTGCTGATGGCAGAGCCTCCTGGCAGACTAAAAATGCTCCCCTTCAGAACTGTTTGTCACGGGCTCACCCACTGTCTTAAGAGATTGCATTACTTGAGAAAAATTAAAGAGTAAGCTCAAAGCAACTCAAAATGTCTCTCTCCTGAGGGCTACACTCATTAGTGGACTTTACAGACAGCCCCCTTCCTCTGCAGAAAAGCTGCTTACTTTCTTGTAAGTCCTCAGAGAGGCAGATGCTACCAAAATTCCCCATGTCCCTCAGGAGGCTCCCAGGTCCCAGTAGCTGCTATTCTTACCTAGTCAAGAGGGATCAACTAGGTAAACACCACATGATGATTGTGCAGATGTAAACACATATGACCTGGTTGTCCTACCCTGCAGGAACTCCTGTACCAGTCAAGAAACGACCTGTGCCCTGAGCTAGGAGCTGATAGGAACCACAGTACCTGACATTCCATGAGACAGTGTGGGATAGAACAGCAAGAGAAGGAGATAGATAAAACACTGCTAGTCAGAATGAGCCAAAAGTGCTGGGCTACAGGGCTCAGGAGAATCCGGGTAGAGAAAATTCAATTAAGCCTGGCCTAGAATAAGTAGATTTTATTAGCCCATTTAATAAATAATGAAGTGCCTACTATGAGCTAATCATTGAGTGAGATATTTAGAAAGGACGCCAAAATAATTAGGACCCAATCCCTATCTTCCAGGGACCACTGACTAGTGGGGACAGCAGGCAAGTAAGAAGTAATTAACCCTGGCTGACAGTGTTGTAAGTACTAGAAGAGAGATGTAGGTATTTTACATGGAAATCTGAAAAAGCTTTGGAGGGAAGGAATTATTGGAGCTAGTTTTTTGTTGTTGTTGTTTAAGATTTTATTTTATTTATTTATTTATTTGGGAGAGGGAGAGAGAATCTCAAGCTGACTCCATGCTGAGTATAGAGCCTGAAGTGGGGCTTGATCTCATGACCCTGACATCGTGATCTAAGCCAAAACCAAGGGTTGGATGTTTAATGGACTGTGCTACCCAGGCATCCCTCCAGCTAGCTTTCTAAAGGTCTGGAATCTGCCAGGGAGCAGAAGGGGAGAGAGCATTCTTTCCTAATGGTAGTGGTTAATAGAAGCTGGGGACATAAAGGCCTAGAGGCAAAAGAGCTGTGCAGGCAGCGGGTGGGAGGTATGGGGAGGGGAGCAAGAGAGGGGTCATGTGAGCAAAAGTGTGGAGGCCAGGAGGAAACCAGTTGTGTGGTAGGGAGGGGCCAGATGAGTGGGCACCTCTGCCATCTTGGGAGAGGCTCTGCCAACACTGTGGGGCTGAAGTAGCAAGCATCATCTGACCACCTGAAAACAAGTCCCCCCAGCTCAACACACACCACAGAGTCCCCAGTACTCTTTTCTACTGGCAACAGCCACAGACACCTAGCTGTCCTGCAGGAGCTAAGAGCAGAGCTGGAAGACACGCAGGGCTCCTCTCCCCTCTAGCATGAACTGGAGTAAGAGCAGATGAAAGAGCCTCAGAAGCTCCTCACAGCTCAGAGCTCACAGCTGCACCAAGGGAAGGAGAGCCTGCGCTGCACTCACAGCAGCTACTGCCTCCCCAGGGAACAAATGCCTTGGAGGGCTATGTAATCTCCAAAGGAGTCTACCTGACAGCTCCCCGGGCAGGCTGCCTGGCTAGTGGCACGTCCTCTGAGTATTTCAGAAACTCCTTATCTGGATGACAGATCCCTCCTGCAGCCAGCCTGGATGCTAGGCCTCCTCTGTCTGCAGGCCCTCCCCTGGTCCTGCCCGAAGAGGGCCTCCAGGCCCCACCCTGCTCAGGAGGGGTATGTGGGCTCGGTCCCCACAATGGACTGTCCTGCTTTTCTGTTTCAGACGCTGCTCAGATTCAACGCCATGCTGAGGAAGCTGCTCGTTATCTTCCCCCACTTCTGCCTGGGCCGGGGCCTCATTGACCTGGCACTGAGCCAGGCTGTGACAGATGTCTACGCCCGGTTTGGTGAGTGGCCTTCAAAGCCTATGGAACATGGCCCCAGATCCTCTGTGCAGGGGCAGGCTATCGAGGGAATTCCTATGCCAGGCCTGCAGCCTGGGCTTGGGCAGGGGGGATACCTGATAGATCTGAGAGTGTCCTTCCTCCCAGAAGTGATAAGTTGCCTCTGTCTCTGTGGCTGAGGGGCCAAGGGCAGACTCTGACTCTTCCCTACTCTGACCCAAGCAACAGAGATGAGGCCTGGGTTCAGCTCTCGCTTACTCCTTTGCATAAGACCTGGTCCAGCTGGGCCAAACATTGTGACCAGGTCTCTAGGGGCAGCTGATGCAGTGGACTTCATTCCTGCCTGCAGGTGAGGAGCACTCTGCAAACCCGTTCCAGTGGGACCTGATTGGGAAGAACCTGGTTGCCATGGCCGCAGAGGGGGTGGTGTACTTCCTCCTGACTCTCCTCATCCAGCACCACTTCTTCCTAACCCAGTGGTACGTTCAGGCCACCGCCCTAAGGCTGCCAAGGGAGCACCTTGCATCTGTCCAGGGACTTGGCTTCACATCCGTGCAGTCCTCTCTTTCCTCACCAGCCCCACTCGACATGGTTTTTTATACCTTTAAAACATGGCTTTCTCTGAATACATGAGGAGAGAGACATTAAAATAGGCACTTTGTAATTTGAATACAATCTAAACTTTAAAGTATTTAAAATAGTTTTTAATTTCACTAATATTTAAAACCTCTCACCTCATTAACGGATACTCATTTTAAGTTGAATAATAACCTTAAAAGTGATAATACTTAAGGGAGATCCAGAGTACTGGGAAATAGATTCATGCATTCATAAAAAAAATATAGACCGGGGGGCCCTTTCTTAATTAGAGATATGAGAGTGGGAAGAGAGTAATACTGGGGTGATAACCAAGGCGACTGAAGTCAGGAGCAGTGTGAAGGGAGAGGGACAGGGATTGTGCCTCTCTGGGTGGGGGCAGAGAGGGGCAGTGACTGCCAACTGCAACCCAGCCCAGCTGTGTCATTCTTCGCTGACTTCCTGACACTGGCTTCTGACATGGGCACTCAGGTTTTCAGAAGGCTGTCCCTCTGCCACCCATGCTGACCTCACTAGGGGTGAGAGCCTTGGCCCCTCAACTGCAAATCACTGGGCCCTTGGAATGTGTGCTTTCCTGGACAGTGTTTTGTTTCTTATCCTTTCACCTTCTCAGGCTGAGTCTGGCTACATATAAATAAAAGACACGGAGGACTTGGTTTAGGTTTTAATCCACAGGGAATCGAATTACTAGAAACATGTATTTGTGAGGATTGAATGAGATAATGGGTGTCAACACACGTGGGATAAAATGACATGACGGGGAAGTGATGGTATTATGGGGGACAGTGTGGGGGACTGATGTCCATGGAACACTCAGCCCTCACAGACTCCCTTCTACAGCTTTGTCCACGTCTTGAAGAGACCTTGGGATGGAAGGGAGGAGGCAGACTTGTTTACCAAAACAGACTCAATAGCTTCAAACTCTGGCGTCAAACAGTCGAGCAAATCTTGCCATGTTAGGCCTGAAATAGCACCAGAGAAGCATTCCATGACCTTTGGCTTCAGGAAGCCCACAGCTATGCTCATGCTGAGAGGCAACCAGGCAAAGGGATGAAGAGAAGGGCAGAAGAAAGGGTGTTTTTGGTAGAGGACACGCTAATATGTGGAAAGTTAACAGAAGTGGGAAGAGGAGGGGGCTGAGAGAGGAGCCTGGAGAGGTAGGCAGAGCCAAGTCCTAAAATGCCCATCGCCTTGGTAAGGACTTCTCTTTAAAGTCTGAAGGCAGCAGGGAGCTGTTGGAGTGTTTTAATCAGGCAGGTGAGCAATCTGCCAGGTCTAGAAGCAGAGACGAGACAGGAGGCCATTTTGGCACCTAAGCAAGAGTCAGTGGTGGCCTGGACAGGAGTGGAAGCATTGGGAGGTGGAGAAAAATAGGTTGATTGGATAAATGGGAGGCAAGACAAGATTTAAAGATGAATTAGATGTGGCCAGTGAGAGTGTAGACCAAAGTGGTTAGGGAGGGTTTCAGAGAAGAGACTGTGTCTTTAAGGATGGGGAGGCTTCTGTGTGGCAGGGCAAGAGGATGAGGGCACTGAAGCCCTGGAAATGCCTATGGAGGCTGGGAGTCAGGGAAGACCAGCAAAGGCTGGAGACCAAGGCTTGATCAAATGGTTGGGAGAGGAGTTAGTTCAAGAGATAAGTAGGAGACGGGTGATGTTTACTAAGTGCTTACCATAGATGAAGTGTTTTAGTAATTACAATTGCCAGGTTTTGAGTTCTGACTCCATGCCACATGCTGTGCCAAGTTCATCTCCACAGTCCCGAGAGGTAGACACTCTTTTCCCTTCCCTACTATGTGGCTGAGGTTTAGCACCTCAGTGACATACCCAAGGTCACCCATGGGGAGACCAGGACTGGAAAACACGGACACTGCACACCAACACAATTCCCCTTCTGTCCTCTAGGATTGCCGAGCCTGCTAAGGAGCCCATTATAGATGAAGATGACGATGTGGCTGAAGAAAGACAAAGAATTATTAGTGGGGGAAATAAAACTGATATCTTAAGACTAAATGAGCTAACCAAGGTAAGGGACTAAGGGTAGATGTGTTAGTTTGGAGGTGCCAGTTGTATGCACAGATGGCACAACATTGTAATTTGCCTTCTCTAGAATAAGCAATAGCCTATGCAAGCAGTTCATTTTCCTAATTTTTTTAAGGATTTTATTTATTTGACAGAGAGAAACATAGCCAGAGAGGGAACACAAGCAGGGGGAGTGAGAGAGGGAAAAGCAGGCTTCCCACCGAGCAGGGAGCCCGATGTGGGACTTGATCCCCGGTCTTCGGGATCATGACCTGAGCCGAAGGCAGTCGCTTAACCAACTGAGCCACCCAGGTGCCCCATTTTCCTAATTTTAAGTGAGGTTGTCATTGTTATGTTATAACTTGCCTTCCAGGAACACCTAACTCCAGTGCATTCTCTCCAGTATTCATCTTGGGCACTGGCACAGAACCTCAGTGAGAACCCCTACACCTGAGCCTCACTTACCCTTTTCCCTTCCATCTCTGCACAGTGGGTCAGTTTTGAGGTTGCCCGGGGCTCCCAACACCTCTCTGAACACCTGTGCCAATATATACCTTCCTCATTTCAATAGCTCTCCCCTAAACCATCCTTTGCCCTTTGCTCTCTCTTCTCTTTCCTCTCTAAACCTCTCTCAGTTCTCAGTCCCGTTTCTCTGCATCTTGCAGATTTATTCAGGCACGTCCAGCCCAGCAGTGGACAGGCTGTGTGTCGGAGTGCGCCCTGGAGAGGTGGGTACCCTGCAGGCTCCTGTGTGTGCTGCTGCTTCTCACTACGGCAGGGCTATCACGAAGAAATCAGATGCAGCCACAGAGGTCATTTAAATAGTAAAAAAAAAAAAAAAAAAGAGGCAAAATTAATCTTGACTTATTTTATCTAATATGGCTAAAATACTGTTGTATCAATATGTATTTTATATAAAACATCATTGATGCAATATTTTACATTTTTTGGTTACTGTTTTAAGTTTTCAAAATCCAGGGTGTTTTACACATTTGGCACATGTCAGTTCAGACCAGATGCATTTCAAGTGCTCAGCAGTCACTTGAAGGGGGGAAAATTCTCTTTCCTCTACCCTCCTGGGTTCTCTGTGCAGAATGTTGCAAATTGGACTGATGAAAGACAGATGAAGAAGAGAAAGACAGACATTAGAGAAAGATCAGAGATAAATGACATGAGAGGTAGTTAGAACTTTGGCTTATACAGCATCTTGGCAAGGAATGATACATTTTTAGAGAAGTGACAACACAAAGGAAAAGCACCTTGAGTCAGTCGAGGTGGGAAATTATAAAAAAGGCAAATATGGGGGAAACTAATTGTAGATAAAGGCTAGTAAGTAAAGTTTGTTATGTCAGTTCCTTTGGTACTCTCTCTAGGCTAAGCCTCTAAAGTTGTTTCTGGCAATTAACTTTTATTCTTCCCGGTAGAAAGGGCAAGAGAGGACACCTTGTAAATTTATGTCCTGCTTTTAGGCACAGGAGAGGGCAGAGATCTTTTCTTTCTTTTTTAAGATTTTATTTATTTATTACAAAGAGAGCACAAGCAGGGGGAACAAGAGAGGGAGAAGTAGACTCCCTGTCAAGTAGGGAGCCCAAGACGGGACTCCAATCCAGGATCCTGTGATCATGACCTGAGCCAAAGACAGGCGCTTAACCAATTGAGCCACCCAGGTGCCCCCAGAGAGCTTTTATTGTTTCTGTGGCTTCTTAATTGCCTTCAGCTCAAAATCATCACTTATGCCAAAGTAACATATCTTGAGGTGGCCAATTCTGTTAGCCTGTACCACATGGCTAGTGGCCTCTGTCGTGGCAGCCCAGGTTGGAAGTGTCTCCCACTTACCCACACACTTGCCCTAGGGCCTGACAGTCCCCACTCCTTGGGCTGCTTGGGCTCTAGGATGAGGCCAGTTCTACATGTTTTCCCTCAGTGCTTTGGTCTTCTGGGAGTGAATGGAGCTGGCAAAACAACCACATTCAAGATGCTTACTGGGGACACCACAGTGACCTCAGGCGATGCCACTGTAGCAGGCAAGAGGTGAGTGCCCTGCTCCTCCTGTCTCAGGGTGGCTCTCACAGGTCCTGGGCCATGTTCCTGTCCCAGCATAAGGAGAGTGAGCATCAGACCCTATATTGAGGATGATCCTAAGAGCTTGGAAGATCTGTGCAGAGGAGTAGGCTTCCCAGAGAACATGGTCCAAAATGTATAAGACATAGACTCTCTGGGAAATTGAATTGAATTGTGATTGCTAAGACATGCCCCTGTAAGTTTGGATTCTTGGAAACTTCTGAGATGTACGATGTCAGTGGTTCTTAGTCTTTTGGAGGTTATAGACTCCTTTAAGCATCTGATGAACATTTATACTTTATTCATATAAATATAGATGATTATTGAGACACCTGATTTGCTCATTTGGTAGAGCATTTGACTCTTGATCTTGGGGTTGTGGCTTCAAGACCCAAAGTGGGTGTAGAGATTACTTAAAGTCTTAAAAACGTGTGTGTGTGTGTGTGCACGCGCGCACACACACACACACACACACACACACACTGTTATCGCCCATTACTTCCCTCTATACATTTTTGAAAAGCATTTAAGGGAATTTATTGAGATCTGAAGCACATTGATGATCCTGCAGGATCCCCAGGTCCTAGGTTAAGAACCTCTGTGGGGAAACACCTTATCTATGGATTGCGTTTCTAGAAGGGGGCTGGTTTAAGAGCCTTCAGGGGCCTTAGTCTGATTTGGCTATTTCTGTGCTGACGCTTGGCTTTACCAGGCCAAGGAGCCTTTATAAGGGAAAACTGGCGTGTGTCCTTGGATTCTGGAGGGTGCCTGCTGTTCTCTGGATCAAGGTGTGAGTAAACAGACTGGTCCTCTGTAGCACAGGATCAAGAACATGAGCCTATGCTGTTTGCCACTTTCCAGGCTGCTCCCGGAACAGCAGAGCTCACAGGCATCAGATGTGCCTGGAGGAACCCTCTGCCCTGGTTTATAAGTGGAGTTAGGCTATGCTGACTTCTGCTCAGCATCTGCCTGACTGGGGCTTCCTTCCCTCACCTGGGAGCCATGCTGGACATGGGTCAGACAGGATGAATTTGGTTCCCCAACCTTCCCCAGCCATCCCTATTGGGTCTAGAGCAAAGGAACCAGCAGGGGGAAAGCCAGGCTGTGACTGAGTCTGTCTCATCTGCAGATCCAGCTTAGCCTTCAACCAAGCAAGTAACATGACAGTGGTAACAAAAGGAGTCTTGGGGAACCAAGGGATAGAAGGCAGGAGAATATAATGGGATTTACTGTAAGACGTCAGATGATAGTCCAAGTAAGACACAGCCTGATGCCTAGAAGATGGAAACTAGATGAATTGGAAACAGGAACACAAATGTAGGTTTAAGATGCAGGATTAGGTTCCTCTGATAGGGCAGCTCCCATGAATTTGGCAAAGTACTCCCCTTGCTTCCCTGGATCATTTTAATTGGCCCAGCTGTACTGGAAGTACTTTTTATGATAGTGGGGAGCTGCATGGTGCCTCTCTGTCCCAATACAGTGTGTGTGTACTGAATGGGGAGAGGGAAAGAGGACAAGAGAGAGAGAGAATCTCAAGCAGACTCCCCGCTGAGCAAAGGGCCCAATGCAGGGCTTGATTCCAAGACCGGTGAGATCATGAACTTAGCCAAAATCACAGGTCGAACACTTAACAGACTGAGCCCCTCACTGGTCACTTTCTAAAGCCTGATCTTCCCTTTGTTTTTAAACCTACAAATGAGGTGATCCACTCCAAAACTAAAGCTGACTTTGGGTAACAGAGATTCCAGTTATCCTAGACAGAGAAACTTGGAAAGATCTATTGAATTCAATGCTCAAAATTCCAGAATTTCATCAGTTTCTAACCAAAGGGCCCCTGCTTTGGATTATAAATGTGCACATTTCTGAAGCAAAGCAGAAGAGATAGCTTGCATATCCCATTGGCAGAAGCTTTCCAGCCCCACTTCTGTTGTCACCCCCACCCCCATTTAAAGAAAACTTGCTAATTGCTTTTTCTTCTTGCAGTATTTTAACAAATATATCTGATGTGCATCAAAATATGGGCTACTGTCCTCAGTTTGATGCAATCGATGACCTGCTCACAGGGCGAGAACATCTGTACCTTTATGCCCGGCTTCGAGGTGTACCAGCGGATGAAATTGAGAGGGTAAAAAATGGTTTCTTGTAGTCACTCAGGAGTTTGGTAAACCCTAAGCCTTTCATGAGGGTGAATTTATTTAGGGATGGGAAAGTTGGAACATGCTGCCCATTCAACAAATGCTTTTTGAGTGTCTACTATATGCCAAAACTGTTATATTTGGGTGTATAACAGTAAACAAAACAAGAAAATCCCTGTCTCCCTATCTAGCAAAACAAAGTATGCATTTACTCTTTGATTCAGCAGTCCCACTTCTGGGAATTTACCCCAAAGATACACCTCCCACAGTGCAAAATACATATGCACAGGTTATTCATTGCCTTAATAGTCACAAAACACACAAAACATTGGGAATTACCAGCATATTCAGGCTTAGGAGATTCGTTGAATCATTTATGGTACATACACATTAATAAAGTATTACGCAGCTGCTAAACACACACACATATACACAGAAGATCTTTGTGAACTGATATGGAGTTATTTCCTAGAGATATTGTTAAGTAAAAAAAGCAAAGGGCAAAAGAACATGCAGTATTCTACTTTTCTCCCCCTCCCGCACTATTTTCTACTGAACTACAGTTGACATACAATGTTACATTAGTTTCAGGTGTATAACCAGGATTTGACAACTCCATGCCTTATGCTATGCCCACCAGGAGTATAGCTACCATCTGTCACCATGCAATCCTGTTATAGCACTATTGCGATGAAAAATTCCAGGGCTGGGACAGTATAGATATAAAATGAGCCTGAAACATCTTACTATGCCAGAAAGTAAAGTGCTTAAAAAAAAAAAAAAAAAAAAAAAAGAGGTATGTCAGAGTTACGCAGGAGCAGCCATCTTGAAGGGGCTCCCAATAGCCAAACAGGGTACAGTTTGAACATCAAAAAAAAATTAAATAGCATGATAAATTATAAAACATTGAGGGAAACAGAGAATTCATAACTCCATACTGTTAAATATATAAATAAGAGAAAAGGGATGGTTCTTGCCCACACTCAAATGCTGACAGCCAACTTCTTAGGGTGGCAGAAATTCTAGAGTTGGAAAGTCATTTTGTAGTGATCATAGTAAAGAGTATATTGCACAAGAATTATCCATGGTTGCTAAATCTAGGGGAAGTTTGTTTTTTTTTTTTATGAGAAGCAAGGTATTTGTATAGTTTAAAAGTATCTCCCTCGGATTGCTTTTTGGTTGTGAGCGGGAAGTATCTTAATTTCACAATGAATAAATAGACAACACCTTAATTGGGTAATGAGAATTAATATCCCCTATGAGGGGCATTTGAGCATGTCCCGCTCCTAGAGGTAATGCCGTGAGAAGGACACAACAACACGTAATATTCTGATCAAGAACATATAGCCTGAATCTTATCATGAGAAAATATCAAACTTCAAAGAAACATTCTATTAAAAAAATATTGGGGCTGTACTCTTCAAAGGTATCAAAGTCATAAAAGGCAAAGAATGACTATGGAAGTGTACCTGATCACAGGAGCTAAGCAGACAGGGTGGCTGAGTAACAGACACTAGACTGCATCCTGTACTGGATAGGAAATAATGCCATGAAGGACATCACTGGGCCAGTTGGCAAAACCAGACTATGGAGGGTAGATCAGAGGAAAGTATCAGGACAATGTTAAATTTACCGACACTGGTAGCTGCACTGTGGTTATGTAAGAGTATTCCTCTTTTTAGGAAGTAGACACTAAAGTATGTAGGAGTAAAAGGCCGTGATATATAACTTACCTTGAATGGCTCTGAAAAAATCATACATGTCTGTATGTATGAACACATGCACACACACACGCATAACAGAGAGAGAAAAAGAGAGTAAAGTGTTTATTAATGTTTTTGTATTCTTATTTTTAAACATTTCTGTAAGTTGGAAACTATTCCAAATAAGTTCAAAGTGAAGCTTACATTCTAGTGGGAAAAACAGATAAATAGATAAGTAAGTAAAATACACAGTGCATTTGCAAATGAAAAGTGGGTACAGGGAAAATAAAGTAGGGAAGAATTTTTAGGTAGGGTGGCACAGGGCCAACACCACCGAGGAATTGACCTCTGAAGACCTAAAGGGGCTAACAGAGTAAGCCATGGGAATATCAAAAGGAAGAACATTCTAGGCAGAGGCACAATAAGAACAGAAGGGCAGAAGCCTGGTAGGCTTGTCTCCAAAGACTTCTCTAGTTTTCTTTCTGTACACATTCACACACATACACACACACAGTATTCTTTGCCATGATTTCCATTGATTTTCCTCAAAGCACTTTTACAGTCTGTCATTATTCTGTTTATTTCATGGAGTGTGTCATCCCCCACTCCATCTGTGATTACAGCAGCAATGGGTATGTTCACCATTATTCCAGTGCCTAGTACAGTGCCTGACTCATAGCAGTGGCTCAATAAGTATATATTAGATGCACAAGACTTTAAGTGTGACCCTGTTGAGTGGTGGAAGCAACAGGTCTGAGACCCACCGTCAGACCCTGGCACTCTTCCACTCTTACCCATAGTCTGGGACTCTGGGTGAGAAGCTTCATTAAGGCTGAAGGTCATTTCTCTGGGGGCTGCACTAAACCACACTATGATGTAAGACCCAGTATGGAAAGGAGATGTGTGGCCCTTAAAGCCCATGAACCACCCCCTGAGCCAGTAAATGCCCCCGTGTCAGCCTAGCTGTGTCTGTCATCCTGAAGGTGTGAGATCTGAGAGCCTAAGACTTCAAATTGGTGAAGATTTGCTTGTTTGTCTTTTCACAAAAGGTTTTCTTCCTCTTCCCTAGGTGGCAAACTGGAGTATTCAGAGCCTGGGCCTGTCTCTTTATGCAGACCGCCTGGTCGGCACCTACAGTGGAGGCAACAAGCGGAAACTTTCCACAGCCATTGCACTGATGGGCTGCCCGCCTCTGGTGCTGCTGGTGAGGGTCACCAGGACCTGTGGGGATAGATGGGCCCAAGGACTAGAACCAAGAGCTTCATCTCTGTGATTAGGCCAGCAGATTTAGAAAATGCAGTGATCTGTTTTCATCTAGACCATTTCCTATACTGCTTGCTTTAAGCAAATCAACCCAGTGTTTTATTCAAAACTCTTGGGGGAAATTGGAGTCACAATATATTCTCACTCTGAGTCCCTGGGAGGTCTCTTGTGGGCCCACAGGCTCATAGTAAGGAAGTTCTTCTCTGGTCAGAAATTACTACTGCTGGGGGACATCTACTCAGGATGCAAAGTGGGCAAGAAAGCTGGCATGGATCAAAGGCTTGTATGATTCTTACTGGACCTGCATCACACCCAAGGCCCTTGTGCCCATGCAGTTGGGGGTTTATGAGGGCAAGGATGCAGGGCTGGGAAGTGACTCATACAAGTCACCTGGGCGCTCTCTCTGCCTTCTTGCAAATGTATGTGTAAGATTGTTATTTTTTTTTTATTTTTAAGATAATTCTGCCTTTGTCTTAATCAACCTTAACCCATTGATGGGCTGAAATGGGTCAGTGGATATGCATAACATCTCTTTACTCTCCTGGTTGACCCCCTGCTTTCTCTACCCAAGGCCTAGGTTCCCCAAATCTTGCCCACTTGGGGAGGCTCTTGGTATATTGTTTGCCAGAGAGCAGAGCTGCTTAGAGAGAGTCAGCCAACGAGGGTGCAGTAAGCAGGAGTTGCTGGCTCCAATCCCAGGTCCTTGCCTCTCCGCCTCCCCACAGGATGAGCCCACCACAGGCATGGACCCCCAGGCACGCCGCATGTTGTGGAACACAATTGTAAGCATCATCAGAGAAGGGAGAGCTGTGGTCCTCACATCCCACAGGCAAGATATTCCCAGATGCTGGGATAGAACCAGAGGGCAGACAGGAACCCTTCCCCTTCCTTACTTCCTCTCTCCTGCCCCACAGCATGGAAGAATGTGAGGCTCTGTGCACCCGACTGGCCATCATGGTAAAGGGCACCTTTCAGTGTCTGGGTACCATACAGCACCTCAAGTACAAGTAAGGATATGCTGGGGGGATCTCCTTTGTTACCCTTATTGGTGGTAGAGGGGGTCACCCAGGCCTTGTGCTCTCTACTGACACTTGGAGGGTCCTGCTGCCCTTATCCATTGGGCAGAGGCATCTGGTCGGGGCCTTGTTTCCATAGCAGCAGACAGAGAAGGCTGCCGTGCTGAAAGAAACTTCTCTAGGTTGGGCTAATTGCCTGTGGTTGAGGGCTCCCTGCGTCGCCAGATGGAGTTCTAACTGGGGCTTATGCAGAACCTGACCTGGATGCGAGAGGGTCACTACCACTGACTCATTATCGCACCACTTATTCCAACAGATCCAGCATCTATGACCTATTTAATACGAATCCATGACCAACATAAGGATGGTTAGGAGACCAAATAGCCTGAGAACCAGTTTTCCTTTCAGACATGTTTATGCTTTTGAGTTTGAGAAGTGACCATGTAGTACATTACAACCAACAATGCCAGTGATCTTCAGTAGAATAACCCTGTCCCCCTAAATTGTAAACTGCTGTAAAGAATGCATTATTAATAATAGTTTGTGTGCTGAAGCCAAAATTAATCAGTTAAAATAAGATTATGGTAATAATGCTGTGCTTCCTTGCATTCAGATACATTTTATAAACTAGCAAGAGTGGATTTGTAGTTATTACTCAGTTATTTAACAAACACTTTTTAAGAGCCCAGAAGATAAAAGTCGCTGTGCTGGTTGGTAAAAAAAAAAAAAAATAGTACATAACCTCCCTTATCTAGGCCAAAATGCTTGCACTTAATCTTGTACCCACAGGCTGTTGCACAGGACGCATCATACTTCATATGCATCAGGGCAGATAAGTGATTGAGAGGAAAGTCTAGTAGGTTAGCTGCATTTGGATATTTGACCCAGGATTTCTTGAGCAACAACAGCTTGGATGCTGCACAAATATCTAGGGGCATGTCAGCATATGAAGTCACCAGAGCTGTGGCATAGCTTTCTGGGTCCAACGGCAGGAGACATGGATGGATTCCCCACTGCTTTCCCTCTCATCAATATCCTCATGGTAGAGCTGATGAGAGGGGAATATCTGCCATGTGGAGGGACAGTTTTCCAGAAACTGAAAGGAAAGATATTTTATTATAGAGGGGAACATCCCTTGGTCATAGAAGGAGCATTGAAGTAAATTTTAACTGACACAGAAGGAGAAGGAGTGTCCTGACCCTAAAACTCCCATTTGTTCTGGAAGTTTCCACAGGGCAGTGCTGCCTCCCCAAGCCTTTGGGCCCTCCTGGGGAGGCAGCCTTTCCATTACAGAGTAAAAAGTAGTTCCAGAGGCCTCCAGGGCAGGTTGTGATCTCCACAAGGGGCTAAGACCACCTTTGACTTCAGCAGGTAAATGGGAGGGAAAGGAACAGGGAGCATCCATGTCTCCAGGAATTGGACCAGGAAGGTGTGACACAGATCTGATGACTCACTTCACCACACAGATATATTTGGACTTCTACAAGCTAATATCAAACTTTTTTTCTGGGAATCGTCACAGGTTTTTTCCTCCTAGTTTTAAACACGCACACAGGGTTTGTAGTATGGGCCTTTCATCCCCAATATTTTTGATGAATCTATTCCTTATTTTGGAATTGCCTTAGACCCAGCCACTCACAGGCCCATGCCCGGCCACCCCTGCATGTCGCCTAGGTTTGGAGATGGCTACATTGTCACGATGAAGATCAAATCCCCAAAGGAAGACTTGCTTCCTGACCTGAATCCGGTGGAACAGTTTTTCCAGGGGAACTTCCCGGGCAGCGTGCAGAGGGAGCGGCACTACAACATGCTCCAGTTCCAGGTCTCCTCCTCCTCCCTGGCCCGCATCTTCCGGCTGCTTGTCTCCCACAAGGACACCCTGCTCATTGAGGAGTACTCTGTCACACAGACCACGCTGGACCAGGCAGGTTGTCTGATGGCACCACGTGCAGAGGGGGGCTGCGCACAGACTGGGCTGGAAGCCACGGGAGAAGGGGCACCTCATGCCTTATTTTTCACGCTCTGGTGTCTCCACCCATTAGGATAAAGCTTGGTAGATCCAGAATTGTTTTCTAACGATATTTTAGTCATCAGCAGATTTCACTGACTTTACATCATCCTTTCTCACTACACTATGATCTTACTTCATTCTTCCTGGTTGGTGGTGGTGACTTTTTTTTTCCTTTTCAAATCAATGTTATTGATGCTTAATTTACATACAATCAAATTCACCCATTCAGCATTTTCAATTCAGGAATTTTTGATAAGCCTGTGTGCAATGAATCAGGGTTTTTAATATATAATATAATTAACTATTCTTAAGTATACAATTCAGTGGCATTAAGTACAGCCACATTATTGTGAAATGGATCACCACCATCTATCTCCAGAAATTTTTCATCTTCCCATATTGAAACCATATACCTATTAGACAAGAATGCCCCATTAACCACTTACCCCAGCCACTGGTAACTACTGCCCTACTTTCTACTGACTACTCCATGTACCTTATGTAAGTGGAATCATTTCCCAAAAAGCATTTGTCCTTTTGTATCTACCTTATTTCACTTAACATAATGCTCTCCAGTTCATTGACATGAACTGGCATGTGTCAGAATATCCTTCTTGTAAAGGCTGAGTCATATTCCATTATATGTATATACCATGTTTGTTTACCCATTCATCCATTTGGACATTTGAGTTGTTTCTGGGGGTTACTGTTGTTGCCATTTGTTTGTTTTAGATAAACATCCTTTAGATAAACATCCTGCCGTTTAATAAAGCAGTGAAAATAGGCAAGTCTCCATATACCATTTGAGGAACTGGCTCATAAGCTCCTTCTTGCCAGCAGATGAAGGCTGGTGCAGGGGTCATAGCCATATTGCACATCGGATAAAGAAGAAAAAAGAGGGAAGATCGGACTCCTATTTCTGTTTTTTGGGGGGTTTTTTGTTTTGTTTTGTTTTCAGTTTCTTTAGAGGTTTACTTAGCTGCTAGCTAAGAATCTACCTGGAGTCCTTTGAATCCTCCCATGGGAGTTCCTTTGGCTCAGCTCAGAATTTTAAGAAATGAGCCTGTCCTGGGCATGGGTGGCTAGGCTTTGTGGGTGGGCCATCCTCCTGTCCTGCTGCTCTAGTGGGGCTGTATTTTAACTGTAGAAGAGAGACAGAAAGTGGGTGGGTAAATGGGTTGAGGATACCACTTTTCTGGAAATATTTACTTACTCTTGCTCTCCTACTCTTGTCTCCAGGTATTTGTGAATTTTGCTAAACAGCAAACTGAAATTCGTGACCTCCCTTTGCACCCTCGAGCCGCTGGAGCCAGCCGACAAGCCAAGGTACTCCTGCCCCTCTTTCATAGTCCACTCTTTGAGGCAGATCCTCAGTTCAGGGACTGGTCCACTGGGCCTCAGGATCCCCAAGGCCCAGATATGCCTCCCACAGAGAGTCCCCCCATATCACATCCCCACCACATTCCTGCCACTCCCACCAGTTCTGTGCTGAGGGACTGTTCAGTCAGTGGTTGTGGTTCCTTTTATAATCAATAAGCCACGTGGGTGGTATGGGAGAGCATTTTTGAGAACTTTCCCACATGGTTTTTTTGCTTATAGTGAAAAGACTTGGGTTTTAGAAATATGAATCAAGGAAAATAGAAGAGAGTAGTATAATGTTTGGGTTATTGAGATACTTGACATTTATGGTTTTGTTCATATGTTTAAGTTTAAAAGGAAGTAAATTAACTGGCACTCCATTTCAATACTGGACATACTTCGTTATAGAAAAGATTATTGTCTGTTTTAGGAAGAGGTCTTGTTGTTCTGTATAAGAATATCAAAGGGCGCCTGGCTGGCTCAGTTGGTAGAGCATGCTATCCTTGATCGTGGGGTTATAAGTTCAAGCCCCACATTGGGTGTAGCGATTACTTTTAAAAATAATTAATTAAAAAACATCTCAAGGTTGTGGAGAAGAAAGCAATAGAAACTGTGTATCCTGGCCTGTGATAACTCTTGGGTTAGGTGCTCCCAGGATCCATCCCTAGCATGGTGCTATAAGGAGCATGTCTACCCCAGCCCAGTTCCCTACAAAGAGAGAGAGATTTTTACACGGACAAATTAATACAGCCATTCTGTCCAAAGTTACCTATAGAATAAAATCAAGCCATTTCTCCAATAAGCAAAGATGTTTAAAATCTTATTTCCCATCAAAATCTCATTTCTCCCACCAGTTTTTTTTTTCTCAGTTTCAGTATTTCACCCCATTTTAAATAAGTTTGAAAGCTGTTAAGTTTTTGGTTTATATTTTTTATCCAATCAAAGAACAAAACATTTATGGGCTTGTTTGCTCTCTTCTTAAAATTATATAACCATACAGGGCGCCTGGGAGGCTCAATGGTTAAGCATCTGCCTTCAGCTCAGGTTATGATCCCGGAATCCCAGGATGGAGCCCTGCATCCGGTTCCCTGCTCAGCAGGAAGCCTGCTTCTCCCTCTTTCATTCCCCCTGCTTGTGTTCTCTCTCTAGCTGTGCTTCTCTCTGTCAAGTAAATAAAAAAAAATTATATAACCTTACTTCTGAGCTTACTCCCTACGAAGTTTTAAGTGATCTTTTATCTACATTTGATATTATTAAATCACCCAGTTTCACATCTGGAAATTTTTTAACCAAAGAATTCATAGGACAGGTTTTCAGTTTACTGAAAACGTATAGCTATACATGCCATATGGTGATTTGTTCCAGAATAAAGTTATAATAATGGACTCTACTCCTAGATTCTAGATTACATCAATGGTATATAATAACACATGCTTTATTTATACTCAGGGTGGATACTTATATTCTTCTAGTAGGTGTGAAAAAGATTAAAATAATCACTTTGATATACTAGAATTCAGATTCTATTTTTGAAGCTTAAAGACAACACTGGGACTTTGGCCAAAAGTGGTAGATAATATGATTGTGAAGAGAATTTATTGAAGTGTAGATAAAGTAAGCATCCTGAATCTATCTACCTCTGAAAAACATGATGGGCAGACTTTTGGCCAGTGCTAATAATTTGTCTTAGTATATCGATTCAGGTTTTATTAAAATTCTGATGTCTCTTTAAGGGTGAGCTTGAGTGGTATATAGAATAGTGAAGCCTTATTCAGGATACTGTTTACTCATGAAACACACCACATACTAGCTGCACTGCTTAGACAACGCAGAACCTAATGCATCTTTTCCAATTACCTTAGCAAAAGTATCTTTCTGTATATATGGCAGCTGAGACTTGTTTTATGTAATTGCTCCTTTGTATAATCACATTTGAAAACTTTTAAATGTACTCTACTATTTTAAATATGTTTCTTTATAGCTGAACCTCCCACCAGTTTCTTAATTGCCAAAAAACCCACAAATATTATCACTGGTTGAAACATTCCTTTTTCAAAGCCATGCTTGCAATGATTTTTTTCCCCTTCCTCTTGACTAATAGAGACCTAACAACTACTTGGTAAGGTTAACCTTGTCCCCCGTTTCCCTAGAGGACACAGAAATGCCTAAGTAAAGGCACCTGTTCAGGGAATGGTAGTTCTCTAAGATTTCTAGGCACTCTTCCTCATTTATAAATCTGGTACTTGGTGTTTACACCTCTAGGAAATTAATAAGTGAAAGCCACTTGCAATTATGAGCTCCTTTTATAATTCATTAAGTAGCAAAACTGTTTCCTAGAAGTAACAATGGTCTCCCCACCCCAACCTGGTATATTCTCTCTCAGAGGACTAAAACCAGGTCCTCTCCGGTCCAGGCCAGGTAAGGGGCACTGAAGGTCTGTGATCTGTAGCATTTAATTCCAAACTTTTCCCCCTTATTGGATGTGACCATTTTTCTATTTTGTTTGTCACATTTTAGTATAAAAATATTACAATAGAAAACCTACTGCAACACCTTTATTAAACTGATATATTTTTATAAGTTTGTGATTCCAAGCCTAACTCTGACTTAATGACATACTACCTTTACAAAGGTTAACGAAAATTCACTTGTATAACATTGTATGTAAGTAAATGTCATGAAACCAATAGTTATTACATTCTTATGTTATACCACTTTAAAATATTTCCCCCTAATGTCTCTTACACACAAGAAAAAGGTTGTTTCTCTCAGTAAATTCTAGGAAGCATTCACAGCTTACCTCCGGACACACATGACAGCACAGCCACAGCAAGTTGAGCAGCTGGCGGCTTCCAGCCCCACTTGTGAGTGAGGACCACCACCAGCATTTCAGTATCTACAGAGCAGTGTGTCTGGTTAGCAAGAATGCTTTGAATTCTTAAATGACTCAGTACTGGAAAATACCCTTTGGGATGAGGTTTGTGGAATGTCACAATCTGCTTTATGGAATCAAGTGAGGTTCAAGGTTTCAATAGATAACTAAGTAATAGGTGATCGGTCATCTTAGAAACATCCTAAAGGGGCTTATAAATCAGTGATCATCAGATGTGTTTTCCAGAAGCAGGAACAACTCAGATCAGTTTTTGACCCTTAGCCTTTTTTTGACTGCAATTTTTTTTATTGAAGTGTAGTTGACATACTATATTAGTTTCAAGTGTACAACATCTGTGAAAACATAGTGATTTGGCAATTATATACATTACCAAATACTGATCATAGTCACCGTACAACATTGTCACAATATTACTGACTATATTCCCTATCCTATACTTTTCATCCTATGACTTATTTATTTTACAACTGGAAATTTGTATCTCGTTATCTCCTTTACCCATTTCACCCATCCTCCCACTCTTCTCTGGCAACCACCAGTCTATTCTCTGAATTTATGAGTCTGTTTCTGGCTTATTTATTTGTTTTGATTTTTAGATTCCATATGTAAATGAAATCACAAGATATTTATCTTTCTGCCTTATTTATTTCACTTAGCATAATACTCTCTAGGTCCATCCATGTTATCATGATGGGCAGAATTTCATTCTTTTATGACTGAATAATATTGCATTGTATTATATGTGTCACATCTTTTTTTTTAATTTTTTTATTTGACTATAGTTGACATACAATGTTACATTAGTTTTAGGTGTACAATATAATGATTCAGCTTCTGTATACTTTCTGCTATGCTCACCACAATATATTACATCTCTATCCAATCGTCTATCAATGGATATTACAGTTGCTTCCATATCTTGGCTATTGTAAATAATGCTACAAAAAACAAGGATGCATGTATCCCTTTGAGTTAGTGTTTTTGTCGTCTTTGGGTAAATCCCCAGAAGTAGAATTACTGGATCAAATGGTATTTCTGTTTTCCACTCTGTTTTCCAGAGTGGCTGCACCAATTTATATTTCTTTTTTTTTTTTTTAAAGATTTTATTTATTTGACAGCGAGAAACACAGCAAGAGAGGGAACACAAGCAGGGGGAGTGAGAGAGGGAGAAGCAGGCTTCCCGCCGAGCAGGGAGCCCGATGTGGGACTCGATCCCGAGTCTCTGGGATCATGACCTGAGCCGAAGGCAGTCGCTTAACCAACTGAGCCACCCAGGCGTCCCCCAATTTATATTTCTGCCAGTAGCGCACGAGGGTTCCATTTCCCCACATCCTCACCAACACTTACTGTTTCTTGTCTTTTTGATACTAGCTATTTTGACTAGAGTGAGGTGACATCTCATTGTGGGTTCAATTTGCATTTCCCTCATGATTAGTTATTTGAGCATCTTTTCATATGTCTCTTGGTCATTTCTTTGGAAAAATGTCTATTCAGGTACTCTGCACATTCTTAACTTATTCTCTTTTTTTTTTAAAGTAGGCTCCATACCTGTTATGGAGCCCAGTGAAGTGTTTAAATTCACATCACTGAGATCAAGACCTGAACTAAGACCAGGGGTTGGACACTCAGCCAACTGAGCCACCCAGGCGGCACCCTCCTCTGCCCGTTTTTTAATTGGATTTTTTGGCTTTTTGGTGTTCAGTCTGATCCTTATTCATTGTTAAAGAGTTTCCATGTATGATTTATATCCTTATTAATTTGTTTCTGAAGTACCTGCAGTCTTGCCTGGGATCTTTGCCCCACCTCAAAGCATGTTCTTAGCCTTTCATACTAGATTAATCATCTGAAGAGCCTTGTGATTTTTAAGCTAGATAATTGATATCCACCTTTTGTCTAGATTTGGGCAGGCCTACATCTAGCCCTATCCTTCTTGACACTCCTCCCAGTCTCCCACAATTATTATGGGAATTTAGTATGTACCTTTTAACTGGAGATCTATCTCTCCAGTTAGAAAGACATCCCCTTCTTCAGGAGCTGGATATAATGTTTGAGCTTTGATCTGGAGCCTGCTGTTCTAAATCATGGTTCCAGTTTCTCCCACCCTCCTATCTCCCCATTAGATTTTCATGCTTCCCAGGAGCCATCTCTGTGGGAACTATACAAAGGGAATTCTGTACCTTACAAATGACCTAAATTATGACTTCTTGGCTTTTAAGACAGGAAGAGCATGGTAACATTTTTAGGCTAAAAAACAAACCAAAAGATACCATACCAGCCTTTGTGAAGTACACAGAGGGCATAGATTCCCTCAAAGAGGCAAGCATGTGCACACAGATGGTGTGAGTTTTTATCATGTCTACACCCATAGAGCCAGAGAGACCTATGGGTCATCTGATCCAACCTTTTCACAGACAAGGAAACAAGCACAGTGCATAATCTTGGTCATCTGACAGAATCCCAGGATCCTCCGCGAAGCTTCCTTCAGCATTTGATTGATAGCTGTTCAAACTTTGAAAATTTAAAAGCTGATGTACCAACTCTTCACAAAACCAAGATGACAAGAGTCCATCTGATCTCCTTCCACAGGTGTAATCGTCACACGACTCAATCACTATAGCCAGAAAGAAACTGCACAGCTGGAGAGGCAGGAGCCTTTGCCATATGGTCATCTGATTGGACCAGCTCGGTCTCAGAAACAAACCCATACATGCCCTACCGCAAACTCCGAAGAGCGCTCTTTCCGAGAGAAACAACAGCTGACCTCCTCACCTAAAACACCTGATGAGGAAACAGACCCAGCCAAACAAATGCAAAACCCTTCTTACCTGGCCCTTCCTACTAGTAGCACTGACTCCGTAACACACTCATTTTCAGTGGATCTGCTGTCTGTGTGTGTGTGTGTGTGTGTGTGTGTGTGTGTGTGTGTAATTTTTAAGGAGAAAATAAAGTACAAATGTACTTATCACAGATCCTTTAAATCCACTCATCTCCCTGGTGTGCCCCATCTGGTATTTAGACATCCTTTGTGCAGGTGTAGCTTCCTGTCACAACGTGAGCTGCCGTGAGCGTTACTGCACAGAAGTGCTAGTCATGGCAAGGTTCTGCAACACTGGGGTGGATGTGAATGGACTGGTCTTGATGTTCCATGTCAAGTCTGCTTTGTAGGATTTGAAGAAAACACCCAGTTGGCAATTCATCTAAACATTATCCATTGTCAGGGGGTATTAGCCGAATCTAGGTTTCATGTCTGTTTGCCCAGCTTATTTGAGTGTTTACCTCATAGGTATAATTAGGACAGGAGACAAAGAGGCAAGGACAAGTGAAGTAGATGCTTGGGTGGACATGAGATCCAACATGTCTCTGTAACTGTGTACAGATGTCATATAATCCTGAGCTGTTTCTGCGGAGCTGACATGTGCAGCTTCAGGGAGCAGTGGCTCATGCGAGAGCTAATTGTTTGCAGAAAAGCTCATGAGGAATCAGAACATAATTGTGTTAAACCAAACCATTTGGGGGGGTGCATGTGTGGGGGAGGGGAGCATAAGTTCTCATTTGTGGTGGGCTGTGGTGGTTTTAGGAAGCCTTCTAGGACTGGGAAGAAAATTGCATGCTATCTGGGGGAAGGCAGCTCACTTCAGTTGTCTGTCTTTACCACACCTAAGCTCCCCATTGGCAGTGTCTGTGTCTTTTTTGTCATTTTCCCCAGCTCCCAACACACAAGAAATACTCAACAATTACTTGCCAAAATGAAAACTATGAAAACCCAGCAAAGAAAAGTATATCGAAAAGAAGTAGGTCTAGGAAAATGAAACCTCAACAAGTTAAAGACAGCAGCAAAGGGCAGGTAGAACAACAGGGATGCTATGCTTTAAAAAAAAAAAAAAACGGGGCACCTGGGTGGCTCAGTTGGTTAAGTGACTGCCTTCGGCTCAGGTCATGATCCTGGAGACCCAGGATCGAGCCCCACATCGGGTTCCCTGCACAGCGGGAAGCCTGCTTCTCCCTCTCTCACTCCCCCTGCTTGTGTTCCCTCTCTGGCTGTGTTTCTCTCTGTCAAATAAATAAAAAAAAAAGTCTAAAAAAAAATAATCACAAAACACAAGCAGGAAAAAATTCAAGAAGGAGAAAGCATGTCCACACTTCATAAGGGTTTGAAGAGAATTCAAGTTGAAAGTGTGGCTCAAATCTCCTGAGAACGTGCCATTCTGTTGAAAGGCCTCCCAGTCAGGTTGAATAAGGGAGATTTACCAAGAAGAGGGAGAGAAAATGGAGAGTCAGTTCAGAAAACAAGACTGCTCAGGAGATATTCCAGAAATATGACTTGTTGCCAGATCTTCTCAGGTTCCAATTCTTTGGAGAGCTCAAGACTTTGGAATAGTGGGAATGTAAAAAGAATATCTTTTACTCTGAGTAAAAAACTCATAGAAAGTTTCATTTGTAAAAAAAAAAAAAAAGAAAGAAAGAAAGTTTCATTTGTGCCTGCCATTATGACTCTCCTAAAGAGACAGTAAGGGGAAAGTGGGGCAGATGACAAGCTTTGGATTTGAAAGAAAGATTCTCTGTGACACCCTGGGTACTTGTCCGGGGACCAGTAAGGACAGAATTCTGTAACAGCAGGCCTGCAAATCTTAAAGAGAAGAGAAGAAGGTGTTCCCTAGAAATATGGCAGTGTCACGTGGGTGGGACAGCTGTTTTGGACACCGGAAAGACTTAGCCCACTGGGCCCAAGCTATGTGGGACTTGATTTCCTCCATGTGGTAATTCAGTGCCTCAGCAGATCCTGAGATTAATAGTTTATGACTCCTCATGTTCACAGGGCAGAACTACTATTACATTTTGTCCAAAGTGGTTGTCAAGTTGGGGAAAGCTTAGGTACTAGAAGTTTTAGATTCATAGAGCCACAGATTTGTGGAACTACAAAATATCTCAGTGCTCAAAACTAAGCCCTATCTAATTGTTCTATTTTGTACTGTTTTATTGGAAAAAAGAAACCAAGTCCGAAAAAGATTAAATTTCTTGGCTGGTCCTGCAGCCTTCCCTGCAGCCCCCACTCTGATCCTTCTCCAGTTAGTTCACTCCCTTTTCTAATGAGACAAAGTCTGATTGCACGGCCTGTATGGACCTCTTTCCTGGGTCATAGGCGGTCCTTGATCATGTGGGTTTATGTCTGTACATGGCACATGAAGCCCCTTAGGAAAGCAGGAAAGGGAGCTGAGCCATGGGGCAGCTGGCTCTGTGGCAATGTAACCCAGTGGGGCGCTCCATGGAAACCAAGAAGTCGAATTTTGAATCTACATTATTATGAAGGTCATTATTTAGTAGTTTGTTAGCTTCATGGATATTCTTTTTTATTTTTAAAGATTTTATTTATTTGACAGAGAGAAACACAGCCAGAGAGGGAACACAAGCAGGTGGAGTGAAAGAGGGAGAAGCAGGCTTCCCGCCGTGCAGGGAGCCCGATGTGGGACTCGATCCCAGGTCTCCGGGATCATGACCTGAGCCGAAGGCAGTCGCCTAACCAACTGAGCCACCCAGGTGTCCCTTCATGGATATTCTTAAAGAACTGAGATATATATAGCATGGGCACTCCCAAAATGTACACTCCTCAGAGTCTTTCCCAAAGCTCACCATGACACACACTCAGCTTTCTGGTCAGGTGCCTGATACTAAGGTTGCACTGTATATGTCTTGTGGGGCTTTGTCTAAACTCTTGATCTTGTACATTTGTAACTTTTGTAAGGGGTCATAGCTTACTGTCACCAAATCCCATAGTCTTGGGCCATGATGAGTTTTAAGAAGCACATTTCATCTATAAAGCCCAGCACATATAGTGCCTGGTCAGACAGCATTGGAGGCACCCAGCTCAGCAGCAGTGCTATGTTGTTTTCCACCAGAGCCTGGCAGTCTCTTTGGTCTCAAATGATACTAACTGCTGCCAGAGAAGCAAAGGGGTAACAGAAAAGAAAAGAGGAAAGTGGGGGCAGAAGAGGAACAGAAAAAATTCAATGGTCCTTTTTGTGGGAATTAAGTAGCAGAGAAGACACAGTCTCTATTGTCATGGTGTTAACATTCTCACGCCACAGTAAGAATACTTGTTGTAAAGATAGTCAACATTTTCCACTTTGCTGGTCATACCATCTCTGGTTGAAACCCTCAGATTGGCCATTGTGGCACAGAAGCCACCGTAGACAGTACCTAATGGAATGAGTAAGGCTGGATTTGGCCACAGGCCATGCTGTCCCACCATCCAGTGAGGAAGCAGAGTTAGGGTTAGAGGGACCACAAAAGTAGCTCTGAACAACTTTTAGGGACCCAGTCAACCTCCTTGTTGCCTTTCCCCTATTATACAGTAGGGACTTTAACTCCAACTGAGCAAAGATAATTCTTAGGATGAAGAATGGGGATGATTTTGAGCTCAGAAACTACCATCGTAGATCTCCAGTCTTGATAGATGCTCCAAAATACAAGATAATCCTTATTGATAACAACCTACAGCAGCCAGCCTACAGGAAGGTGTCCCTGTGCTTGGCTTTTTACCGGCTTCATGTCCACTGCATCTCATGCAACAAGGTATTAATTCCTGCCTAAAGCAGCGTCTCAGGACCTGGCTCCAAATATCCATGTTCGTCCCTTCAGCTGATGAAGAAGCTTTATAGAAACAAAATCACATGGTCAACTGATCGATTAATTTTTAAATTTGGACTCTCAGGCAAAAATGTCAGGAAAGATCCAGGAAATCTGCATGTATTTTTAGTCCCCTCTTTGGAGAAAGTTTCCCTTTCTTGGAGTACCCCATCTATTTACCACTATAAAGCTAAAAGCCTTGAGAACTACAGAATGCTAAGAAATTATAAGGCAACTTTATAATTGTTTAAAATTTTAATGATCATCACTTGCTGAGATTCTGACCTGATGTGTTTTCCTCTACTATAAGCATGATTTTTCTCCCCACCCTGAGGCTCAAAATCTCAAAGTCACCCTCCTCCTCCTTCACACTCAGCATTTGGCCAGATGCCAAGATGCAGCATCCCGAGTCACTAGGTCATTCCCAGTAGTCTCTCTTATTTTGCTTTTGTCATTGACATTTCTCCACTACCTTTACTACCTCTTGCCTGGGTGATGTTCCAGCTTCTAACTGGGCTGGTCTGTCTTGTCTCCCACCTATTGATGCTATACTCTGCTTCCTAAAATTGAGCTCTTGAATTCTGTTCAGTAATCATTACTGAGCAGCTATTCTGAAACAGGCACTGCGCTAATTACTGAGAGACAAGAACAAAGCTCCAGCACCACTCTAGTAGGAAAGTTGTCCCAGAAAGAAGTCAGGTCAATGCAGTAGGGAGAGAGTGCAATAGGCTGACTGTCTATGTCTCCTCAAACTTCATGGGATAAAATCTAACCCCCAGGAGGGTAGTGTTTGGAGGTGGTGGGTCCTTTGGGAGGCGAGTAGGTCATGAAGGTAGAAACTTTATGAATGGTATTAGTACCCTTATAAAAGAGACCCTAGAGAGCCCCCCTGCTCCACCTGCTATGTATGGTTACAGGCAAAAGACAGCAATCTGCGAACCAGTACATGTGCCTTCACCAGACGCCAAATCTGCCAGCACCTTGATCTTGGACTTCCAGCCTTCAAAACTGTGAGAAATAAATCTCTGCTGGTGATAAGCTACCCAGTCAATGGTATACTACTTCACATCTATCAGGCTGGCAAAAATTAGAAAGTCAAATAATACCACCTTAAGTCAGTTTGGGCGGCTATAACTTAGTACCATACAGTGGGTAGCTTATGACCAACAGAAACATAATTCTTATGGTTCCAGAGGCTGGAAGTCAGGGTGCTAACATGGTCAGGCTCTGGTGAGAGATGCCTTCTGAGTTGCAGACTGCTGACTCTTTGTTCTATCCCCACGGGCAAAAAGAGAGTGATCTAGCTCTCTAGTCTCCTCTCATAAGGACACTCATCCCATTCATAAGGGCTCCATTGCTCATGACCTAATTACCTCCCAAAGACCTCCACCTCCTAATGCTATCCCACTGGAGATTATATTTTAGCATATGAATGTTAGGGGAACACAAAAATTCAGTCCATAAAAAAATATCAAATCCAGGGGCGCCTGGATGGCTCAGTTGGTTGAACAACTGCCTTTGGCTCAGGTCATGATCCCGGAGACCCGGGATCAAGTCCCACATTGGGCTCCCTCCTCGGCGGGAGGCCTGCTTCTCCCTCTCTCACTCCCCCTGCTTGTGTTCCCTCTCTCACTGTGTTTCTCTCTGTCAAATAAATAAAATCTTTAATTAAAAAAAAAATCAAATCCAGCAAGGTCCAGGTTATGGGAAATCTCACAGGCCTCCCCTGTGTTCAGAGATTGGCTAGGAGGATATACAGGATTCAGCATATAGTTGTATCATGGCTAAGGTTTATTATGGTAATGTAGTTTCCATTCTCTCCTTCCATGATGACAGAATCATGGCGGGGTGTGTGGTTGCCCAGGTAGGGACTGCATTCCTCAAGACTTGTAGTGAGGTGAGGTCTTGCCACTGAGTTCACTCTGGCAGAATGAAGTGGAAGTTATCGTGTGCACCGTTAGAATGGGAGTGCCCTTCCATGCTCTCTACCCCAATCTGCTGTCTGGACTTGGTCTTGTGCTAACCCAGCTTCAACCATGGATACAACCTCAAGGACTCAAGGTTGTAGAGCTACAAAATAGAAGGACTTTGGGTTCCTGAGTGTGTGTGTGTGTAGGAGAGAAGGTTGGGTGGGGGCAGAGCTGCCCAGCAATGCAGGACACTCCTCGCTGACTGTGAGGTGGCCCAAATTAGTTTATGTCTTGGTAATAGCAGCCTAGCTTGGTTGACTTAAGTAATGTGATAGAAATATCATTTTTGACTCACTCAGCAGCCAAAAATGAGCCCTTCTAGACTCTAGCCAAGAAGCCAATGTTGTAACAGGCCCCCAGGCCCTGTGCATTGGCACCAAGAGGCCTCAATCAACCACAAAGGAGTTTGCTTAGAGGGGAAGTAAACTGTGCTCTCCATCGCAGGCGGGGAAGCTCGCTCTCCCTCCAAAGAATGAGTTTGCTCTCAATAGATCAAGCCAGGAAATCCCAGCTTAGAAGCACAGATGTCCTCAGGACAACCCAGAACCCTTCCTGCAAGCCTGGGGTGGGGAGCCAGGAGTTCATCAGCCAGCTCCATGCTAACCATTTGGAACTTTTTCTCTAGGAGACACAGTAAGCAAGATCATTGAACCCGAAAACCAACTGGGCTGTGTCAGATGGACCAGGGAGAGAGGTTAGTTATCAAGCAGGATTGAAATTCCATAGGATTATCTTGTTTCCAACAAAGCTACAGATAGCTCCCAAGGCATGTGAGCCCTACATCCAACCAGCTACTTATCAGATAACATCTAGGGATCAAGGATCAGTTGTTACATCACTCAGACATACACACACACACACACACACACACACGCACACACACACACACGCACATTTTTCTTTGACAACAGACCTTGGCTTTTATAACCACATTCCATTTGTATTTGTGCAGGACTGTTTTTTATTTTTAATAACTACAAATAATGAATGTCTGATTTTGATGTTCTATTAAAAATGGACCAGCTATCTGAAGGTGCTCAGGCAGAGGGAAACTAGAGTGTCTGACCCTGGACCTTACAGAAAGGAATGTGGAATTTGCCCAAAGATGCAGCTGTGGAGATATTTTCAGTGGTTAGGATTTTCAACAATTTTCAGCCTGTCCCTAAGAAACAGCCTGGACTCTGTCTGCATTAGAGCCAATAAAAAAGAAAAGTTTTAAAAGGAACTTGCCCAAGGCCAGAGGGAGACTCAGTGTTAGAGCCAGAATCAGGCTCAAGTCTTGACAGTCCCCATCCCGTCTTCAGCCCACACTCACACCTTCCACCCTTTTTAAAAATAAGAGCAAAGGCCAAAACTGCACGTGGATGCTTGTCAGACCCTCTGCTCAAAAAGCATAGTATTTCTATAATTAGCCGAAATTGCTGGAAGGAAAGAAAGAAGGAAGAAAGGAAGGGGATATGCTGCGATGCTTAAAACACTAATGAGAAGCAGAGCTTGGGATTCAATGGTAGAGTAGATAGAGACAGGATTTGGAAGAGGGCCGTAACTGTGAGCAGGGAGACCAGGTGGCCAAGGTCGTGCACCCAGAGGGGCAGGGAGCATCAGGCCCAGGACAGAAGCCGGGGCACACTGGGACAGTCATGCCTCACGACACTCCTCAACAGCATGGTTCCACAGCAAATCCAATGAACAAACCCTGTTTCATTCAGCTCCGTGATGAGATGAAAAGCATGGCAGTTACTGGCCCAACTAGAAATGAAGAGACAAAAGGATTTAAGCAAGCTCAAAAAGCGTAAGTGGGGAGAGACTTGGCTCATGAAAAAGGCAGGCAGAGGAAGAGCAGGAGGTGGGGGTTGAGGATCCCGCATCTCATCTCAAGAGACACCTGCGCGAGGAAAAAGGCTTCCTGCTTTAAGAGCATCGAGAAAGTTTCCAACCCGCAATGCAGGACTACCGCTCCGTGATCTGACTGCATGTGGAGCACATGAGATAAAGAAGATATATGGGTAGCCAGAGCAGAAAGAGGGAAGGTGGCCTCTTGTAAAACCACACAAGTCGTGGTCAGTAGCGAAGTTTGAGAAGGGAGGCTGGAACCAGAAAGCTTTCTTCCTGTCTGCTCTCAGCTACATGAGGTCACAAGAGAAGCCAGCAGTGCGTACCCCAGAAGAGGGCCCTCACCAGAACTCCACCCTGCTGGCACCCTCCTCTGAACCTTCCAGCCTCCAGAACTGTGAGAAATACATTTCTGTTGTTTATTGAAAAAGGGAGCGGGGGAGGTTAAGAATGTTTTCAAGGGTGGGGCGCCTGGGTGGCTCAGTTGGTTGGGCGACTGCCTTCAGCTCAGGTCATGATCCCAGAGATCCAGGATCAAGCACCACATCGGGCTTCCTGCTCGGCGTGAGGCCTGCTTCTCCCTCTCTTACTCCCCCTGCTTGTGTTCCCTCTCTGGCTGTGTTTCTCTCTGTCAAATAAATAAATAAAATCTTAAAAAAAAAAAAAAGAATGTTTTCAAGGGGCTTTTTGATGCTGGGTCCAGATGCCCGCCTACCTGTGGGTGCCATGTTCTCATGAGCACACAGAGGGCCCACAACAGGTCTTCAGTGGACTTCCCAAACCTCATCACAGAAGCCTGCCACACTGTCCCTAGAGCTCCTGGAGGGTGGTGCTAGCCCTACCTTTTCCAAACTCCTCACAGTTCTTGGCCTAGTTTTTGTCTGGTTCCTAACTCTTCATGATGGTGGTGTTCATGGTCCCTTCCACAGTTGCTGCCTTTGGGACTTAGTGACGTTACTGTATGTTCTGAGTGCCAACACTTGGCTTGCCTGCCAGTGCTGAACCAGACCTCTGACTCCTTTCTCCTTGATAACTAGGGTAGGACCTCTATCTTAGTTTCAGCCTCTTGGTTCCCAACTCCCAACTACAGCTTACCCCCCACTGCCCCAGTACCCTACCAGTCTAACCCCAGACGTGAGCATGCTTTTGCCCAGTTAGGACAGGATTACAGTGGGACTTGTGATTGTACCTCCATTTATAATTTGTTGTATGTATTATGCCTAATAATCTCTACTAAAGGGCACATGGTTAGTCTTCCTGCCTTAGTTTCTTCTGCATCAATCTCTTTGTTGTCCTTAAGAGAATTTAAATACCACTGCTACTGAGTTCTGTCAGATGTATTCAACAGTAGACCCAAGTCTCTGGTGCCTCTAACTTGAGAACTTGATTCATTTGCAACTGTTTCTGAGCCTTTACTAAGGACCAGGAAGCATAGTGGCAAACCAGGGACAAGACCTGCTACCATCATCATGGAGCTCATAGTCCAATGGGGAGAAAGATGCGTACCCAAAACATTTATGAGTCAGTGTAAGCACACTAAGAGGTAAGTAGCGGAGGCATGTCTAACCACAGGAGACACCACTGAATACCTTGTTAAAAGGAATACAAGAACAACAAAGGGAAGGGGCATGGCAGAGAGCATGTTCGAAGCAGTGGGAGCAACATGGGGGTAAGAGTCCCTAATTCTCAGCAGTACATCAGTTTGGCTAGAAGGAGGAATGCAGGGTGGGCAGGGGCTTCCGGGGAGATGAGAAGATAGACACAGGCAGATCCACATTCTGGTAGGTCTTGTTCTCCAGGCTAAGCAGTTTGGACTTTATCCTGTAATGTACTATGGTTCTTAAACTTTAGTGTGCATAAGAATCTGTGGGGGAGGGATGTCTGGGTGACTCAGATGGTTAGGCGTCTACCTTCAGCTCAGGTCATGATCCTGGGGTCCTAGATCACCCCTTTGTTGGGCTCCCTACTCAGTGGGGAGTCTGCTTCTCTCTCTCCCTCTGCTCCTTCCCCTACACCCTCTCATATTCTCTCTTGCTTTCTCTCAAATAAATAAATAAAATATTTTGAAAAAAAGAAAGAATTTGTGGGGGAGTTTGTTTTAAGTGTGGTTTAACTGTGGTTCCCGAATGTTACACGCAGAAATTCAGATTCAGCATCTCAGGGAATGGACCCAGGAATCTGAATTTTAATAATCACTCCCTGTGCTGGGGGAGTTTGTTGAAGAGGATGATTGGGCAACACTTTTCTAAATACAGCAGTAGGAGACATAGAGCCATGGAGGGGTGGTGTGATCAGATCTGATTCAGAAGAGTCACTCTGGCAGAAAGTACCCTGTCCATGCTCACTCAGCAAAGCTCCCTAATCCTCTGATAATCCTCCAGTAACCTCTTGCTGCCCATGGGTTGTAGAGCTCGGAGTTGGCTCTGAAAGAGACAGACTCCTGACAAGAGAGGCCACTGGGAGGGTCATGCCTGAGTACTCCTGGACTATTTTCCTTGTGACATCTGTAGCCCCAAACCCAGGCAGTGAGGAGTGCTGGCTGTGAAAATAGGAAAGTTTTGGGCCCCAGCTCCAGTCCCCTGATGGGCTTCTTCCGGGTTCTAGAGAATACAGGCTCTGCTGGGGGTTGGGGCCTGGAGTAGATCCATGTCTAGTTCACTCAGGGCTCCAGGAGCTCTGGACAGGACAGAACCTGTGCTCATTTGGTTCACAAAGGCCCAGGGGGAATTGGGGTGCAGGCCAGGTCTGCTATTTACCTGAAATGCCTATTATGTCATTACAGAGAATGGAACCCCCCACCCCGATTCCTGTAGCCTCATTTCCTGCAGCCAGTGGTGATGAACGCATTGATAAACATTTTGTGCTGGCTACAACATGACATTCCAACGAAGAGCCTGCCCACTTGCTCCTCAGAACTGCCTAATCAATGGAGTTGGATTTCTTTATAAATTGCCCTCTCATTATCCAGTGATGCTGAGCCTGGTAAGAAACCCAAGCTGACTGATGCTTGAGTTCCCATTACGTCAGGCCTCACTGTCCCCGTGCACCCTGGGACAAACCTTCAGACCTCAGCACCAGCCCCCTCTTTCCTGCCTCTCCCACAACAAAGCTGCATCTCCCCGAGTCACACAATGCTGTCATCAGTAACATTTCCTTCCATAGTCTGCCATCTCAGAAGGCAAGAACCACACTCTCAGGCTTCCTTTTTCTGACTCCCTGCACTAAGCACAGCCACTCAATGGGGCAGGTCTGAAACAACCACAAGGCCTCTGTCTGGGCCCACGTTCAGCCCCTGAGCCGATGTCCTAATAGCTCAGCTCTGCAGTTACCCAGTCACCAGCCTCTAGACCAAGACATCTGTTTCCTGAGCACTCCCTTGTTTGTTTTTGTTTTCATTTTTTTGGCTTACATTTAAGAGCATTGCCCCACCACTAGCTGAATCCTGACTGGCATTTGCAGAGATTAAAAGCCTCATTGACACTCTGGTGGAACACCATTGAGGATCTAGAGAAGAAAACAGAAAAATAATCATGTTCAGTTGCCTTAAGTATGCAGTAGGAGATGATCTCATTTAAAGCAGCTATAAGGTCCCTAACTAGACCATAAACATTTAAACATCATTTGCGGTGTGATCTAATGACATTTATGAGTGTATAGTTAATTCCTAAAAATTCTAAGCAACATCAACCTGATATTATCAATCAAAAGGTAAGTTTCACAGGGCACCTGGGTGGCTAAGTGGTTAAGCATCTGCCTTTGGCTCAGGTCATGATCCCGGAGTCCCAGGATCCAGCCCTGCATCAGGCTCCCTGCTCAGCAGGAAACCTTCTTCTCCCTCTCTCACTCCCCCTGCTTGTGTTCTCTCTCTAGCTGTGTTTCTCTCTGCCAAATAAATAAATAAAATCTTTAAAAAAAAAAAGTTAAGTTTCTCTCTGGGTATCAAAAATATTTATCATTAACACTGAGCCTGTAGAAAGTCAAGTGTTTGTGATCAACTTTTAATACCATGATTAAAGCTTGAAGAGGGGGCTATCAAAGACACTATTCTACCCTAAAGAACTAAAGGAATATCTTCCTGTTTCAGTCTTGGGAGCTTATAGGTTTCTAGGAATGTATCCATCTCTTCTAGATTGTTAAACATATTGGCATATAGTTGTTGATAGTAATTTTTGATGATTGTTTCTATTTCCTTAGTGTTAGTTGTGATCTCTCCCCTTTCATTCATGATTTTGTTAATTTGTGTCTTCTCCCTTTTCTTTTGGATTAGTTTGGCCAATGGTTTATCGATCTTATTGATTCTTTCAAAGAACCAGCTTCTAGTTTCATTGATTCGTCCTACTGTATCTCTAGTTTCTGATTCATTCATCTCTTCTCTAATCCTTATTATTTCCCGCCTTGTGTGGGGGGTTGGTTTAATTTTTTGTTGATTTTCCACTTCTTTAAGGTGTAATGAGAGTTGGTGTATTCGGGATTTTTCAATTTTTTTGAGTGATGCTTGGATGGCTATGAATTTCCCCCTTAGGACTGCCTTTGCTGTATCCCATAGGTTTTGGATCGATGTATCTTCATTCTCATTGGTTTCCATGAAGTGTTTCAGTTCTTCTTTAATTTCTTGGTTGATCCACATATTCCTG